>CM035443.1:42865464-42870464 GCA_020310875.1 Ceratopteris richardii | reverse complement strand
TACTTCAAAAGCCTTAGTATAACTTGAGAAATTTACTTCACAAGTTACCTATGTCCAAATCTGTACTTCTGAAAAGTCGATTTGACACCCCTAACTTCTTAACTTTGGTTCTCACAATGTCGAACCCGTTTTACAAAATGCTTCTAGCCATAAGTAGCTTATCTTTCAACTTAAAGATTAAGCCCTCACTCATGCAAAACTTTAAACTGTGCTGGGAGAAATGATCAAAACAATAACTTCGAAATCTGCGCCTGTTTTAGGAACCTGTGAACACACTTCACATATGAATGTTCCTGTACTTAATTCTCTAAGCCTGATTGCAATTAGAAGCTAAAACTTTGTACAGAGGTCAAGCAACTCTCAACTTAGACTTGTACAAAAGCATTTCACGATTGATCTACTGTAGAAGGAGAACACGCAGAAACATCGGGCGCAAGATTTTCAATTACTCAGAAAAGTTTACAACTGAGTGATGAGAGCTAACTCAACTAACTTTTTCCCTATCTCATGACTTCTAACTTCCTCAATCTTGGCTTCTAACTATTGTCACATATGCTCTCATACATGCCCCGACTTTTCTCAAAGTATTTATAGATAATTTGTACAAGATTCTTACTCAAACAAAGATCTAAGTCACCTATGACTATACTAATGTACATATGTGTACACTTCTCTTATCCTCTGAATATGTCTTTCTTCCAAGCTTCAATAGTTGATCCTTCCTTCACTTTTTAACCTTCCAAGCCTTCAATTGGTGATTGGTCTGCACCAACAGCTCCCCCTCAATCATCAATTGAGGTCTTCACTATCTTCTTTATACCTGCCATGTCTTTGAACCTTTGTAACTTTGGTCCATCCAAGCCTTTTGTAAGCATATCAGCTATCTGATCTTTTGTTGAAGTATGGATTACTTCAATCTCTTTATCCATCACCTTCTCTCTTAGAAAGTGATACTGAATCTCAATGTGTTTGGTCCTGGCATGAAAAACAGGATTAGCAGCTAAATACAATGAACTCATGTTATCTCCATATATAATTGGTACCCCATGCATAATGTCAAGACTCTTCATCAAGGTCTTGAGCCAAATCACTTCCTTTGCAGCTTCAACCATGCCTTTATACTCAGCTTCTGTAGAAGACAAAGCAACTGTATGTTGCTTCTTAGAACACCATGAGATTAACTTATCTCCCACATAACACATGTATCCATAAGTTGATCTTCTATCATCTGGATTACCTGCCCAATCTGCATCACTATAAACTTTGATATTTGTATCTGAGGTAAACCCATAATACAAACCTTCATTGAGTGTACCCTTAATGTACCTCAACACCCTTTGTCCTGCAATCCAATGTTCTTTCCTTGGGCAATGCATAAATTGAGACAAAACCCCTACTGCATATGATAAATCAGGTCTAGTTAGAGTAGCATAGATAAGACTACCAACCAAACTCTGATATTGTCTCATGTCCTTGAATTCTTCACCTCCATACTTACTCAATTTGTGATTCACCTCCATTGGTGTAGGTGCTACCCTGCAATCATCCATTTTGAACTTGATTAACAAGTTCTTCAAATACCTTTCTTGTGTCACAAATACTCCATGTTGAGTATATGTAATCTCCATGCCCAAGAAGTATGATAAGTCTCCCAAGTCACTTATCTTGAACTCCTTTTCCATTTGCCTCTTAAGCTTTTGTATTCCTTCTTCATCTGTACCTGTAAGAATTATATCATCAACATATATGCACATGTATATGAAACCATTTTCACTTGCCTTGACAAGCAAGCTACTATCTGCTTTAGACACCTGAAAACCAAGTTCTTTTAGGAACTTCACAAGTCTATAGTTCCATGCCCTTGGGGCCTGCTTCAAGCCATACAAAGCTCTCTTGAGCTTGCACACATGATCTGGATACCTTTTATCTCTGAACCCTTGAGGTTGCTCCATGAATACATCATCTGAAATGTAACCATTCAAAAAAGCATTTTTCACATCAAGTTGACATAGCTTCCAACCTTTACATGCAGCAATAGCAATAAGTGTCCTTATGGTTGTCATTTTTGCCACAGGACTATAGGTCTCATCATAATCAATACCATATGTTTGAGCAAAGCCTTTGACAACAAGTCTAGCTTTGTATCTAGACACACTTCCATCTGCAAACCTTTTTGTCTTGTAGACCCACTTGCATCCAATAATCTTCTGACTATTTGGTTTAGGAACCAAATCCCAAGTTTGATTCTCCAATAGTGCATCATATTCCTCCTGCATAGCATTCTCCCATTTTTCCTTACCTTTTGCCTCTTCATATGTAGAAGGGTCTTCATCTGTATTCACCATATAAGCATAATCTTTTGTGGCTAGAAATGAAGTATCATAACTATACCTTGTAGGTTGCCACCTATTTCTTGTTGACCTTCTGAGTTCTCCACTCCTTGAGGTTTCTGGTTCTTCACATTCAGGATCAAATCTTGGTGTCTCTTCCACTTCAACCTGCACTTCATTATTCTCTTGCTCATCAAATATTTGAACTTTTGATTTACCTTTTCTTTGACTCACTTCTTCTTCATCACCTGTATTGATATTGATTGTACCTGCATACCAAGTGCTTTGTTCATCAAATGTAACATCCTTAGAAACCATAAATTGCTTTGTTGATGGACTCCACAATCTATAGCCCATCTGCTTATCATCATAGCCAATGAAAACATACTTTTCAGCTTTAGGCTCCAACTTGTGCCTTAATTGTGATGGCACATATGCATATGCCACACACCCAAAAACTCTGCAATGATCCAAGGTAGGTCTTTTACCCCACCAAGCCTCATATGGTGTCATACCCTGCAAGGCTTTACATGGTAGCCTATTGACCAAATAAGTGGCTGTATTTACAGCTTCAGCCCACAAATAATTAGGGCAATTTTTCTCCTTCATCATGGATCTTGCAAACTCAACAATTGTTCTATTTCTCCTTTCTGCAACACCATTTTGTTGAGGAGAGTACCTGCAAGTAATTTCCCTTTTTATACCTGCATTCCATAAGTAATCACTGAACTCATTTGAGAAATACTCTCCCCCTCCATCTGACCTTAGTCTTTTCAACTTATGACCTGTAATTCTTTCTGCATATGCATGATAGTGTTTAAATGTATTAAACACTTCTGACTTATCTTTGATCACATAGATAGTGATCCACCTAGTAGCATCATCAACATAAATCACATAATACCTTGATCCATTTATACTGAAATCTTTTGATGGTCCCCACACATCTGTGTGTACCAACTCAAGCTTCTCTGAGTACATAAAACCATGCTTGGAATAGGAATGTTTATGAGCCTTACCTAATTGACATGCCTCACATTTGTATGTCATATGTTGACCTGCAACATTAGGCAATCCAAGCACTGAACCATTGTTAACCATATCTTTAATACCTCTTTCATTGAAATGTCCAAGCCTCTTGTGCCAAAGATCTAACTCAGAGATCTTATGACCTCCATATGTGAACATAGCATGACCTATGTTGCCTTGAATCTTCAATGTAAATAATCTTCCTTCCTTTTTCCCTGAAACAATCTGTTTATACCCTTGGCTAGGGTCTTCCACATATACTCCATCATTAGTGAACCTTACTTCATATCCCTTTTCAACAATTTGACCTACACTTATCAAATTCTTAGGGATTGTAGGAACATACAAAACCTTACTCAATAAGGTGCTTCCATCCTTGGCCTTCACTGATCCAATTGACTTCACATTGTGCTTTGTATTGTCACCTGTTTGAACAACATGATTAAAAACTTTACTTTCCAAATCAGTCATCAAAGATATGTTACCACTCAGGTGATTGCTACACCCTGAGTCAATGTAGAAGACTCTTTGATCTTCACTCTGCCTTTCACAAGTTGCATTCATTATAATTGTTGAATCTTCCTTTTGATCTGAAGCATAATTGTAGTAGGTGTTGTTGTATTGTTGACTTTGGAATCCTCTACCTGCATTTCTTCCAAAGTAATTCCTTCCACCTCTACCTCTGTAATTACCTCTTTGATTTCTGCCACCTCTTCCTCTTGAATTATAATTTTGATTGTATCCACCATTATTCTGATTATTATGCCAACAATCATTAGCTAAGTGATTTGTCTTACCACAAATCCAGCAAGCTTTGCCTCCATCTTTGTTGTTCCTGCCTCTTCCTCTACCTTTGCCACCTCCTCTTCCTCTTAGGAAGTTGGCTTGAGTAGTTGTTCCTTCATCTTCACCTGCTTGTTGTTTTCCTTTGCTATTCTTCTTCTTGTCCTTTGAGTACATTGCATGTCCTGTACTCTTGTCACCATCTCCTTTAACATCCTGCTCAAATGTTAGCATATGACCTAACAATTGATTTAAATCAGGAGTGAAATGGTCAAGTGATAGTTCTGTAGACAAAATAAATGGCTTCCATTTGTCATCACCTCTCAACCCTGTAAGGATTTGCCTTACCAATTTATCCTCCTCAATGTCTTCATCAACAGCTCCTAAAGCATCTGCAATATCTTTCATCCTTGTTACATAGTCTGAGATGGATTGAGAGGCCTTCTTCTTGAAGGTAGTAAACTCTGCCCATAAGGATGCCTTCCTTGACTTTGTAGTGTTCTGGAAATGCTCCTCCAAAGCATTCCATATGTCAGTTGCACTTTCAAGACCTCTAATATGAGGTAACAAGTAATCATTGACTCCCATATAGATAATGCTCCTAGCTTGAGCATCTTTCTTCATCCAATTTTTCAGATCTGCTAACTCTTCCCTAGTTGGAACACTAGGATCTCTGAACTTTGGCTTCTCTTCTTCTCCTGTGATGTAACCAATTAAATCTTTGCTCATAAGATGAGCTTCCATCCTCATTGACCATGCAGGATAGTTTTCCCTATCCAATTTCTCTATCTGTAGAGCATCTCCCATCTTGTATCCACCTGTGTATTGAAATCTTCAAGCTTTACAAACAATGTATGT
>CM035443.1:42812964-42860464 GCA_020310875.1 Ceratopteris richardii | reverse complement strand
AGACACTTGAGAAGTGTGAAGATTAACTCTCTCATCGAGATGTAATGATTTCTAGTAACGAAAGAAATATTGCACGCGATGTTTCTGTGCATTCTCCGTCTATGCTTGATCATTTCAAGAATCCTTTTGTAGATGTCTAAGTCTATCTATCTATCTATCTATCTATCTATCTATCTATCTATCTATCTATCTATCTATCTATCTATCTATCTATCTATCTATCTATCTACCTATCTATATATCTATCTCTCTCTCTATCTCTCTCTCTCTCTATCTATCTATCTATCTATCTATCTATCTTTCTCTCTATCTATCTCTACCTATCTATCTATCTATCTATCTATCTATTTATCTATGTATCTATCTATCTGTCTATCTATCTATCTAGAGAGATAGAGAGATAGAGAGATACAAAGACTGATAGATAGAGAGATAGACAAACACATAGATAGCTAGATAGATAGATAGATAGATAGATAGATAGATGGATAGATAGATAGATAGATAGATAGAGATAGATAAATAGAGATAGATAAATAGACAGATAGATATATTAATTGATAGATAGATAGATAGATAGATAGATAGATAGATAGATAGATAGATAGATAGATAGATAGATAGATAGATAGATAGATAGATAGATAGATAGATAGATAGATAGATAGATAGATAGATAGATAGATAGATAGATAGAGATAGAGATGGATAGATAGATAGATAGATAGGTAGATAGATAGATAGATAGACAGATAGATAGATAGTGATGGAGAGTGTTAATCTCCAAAAGAACAAGTTACTCTTGTAATTAGAGCACCTCTATAGTGATGGAGAGTGTTAATCTCCAAAAGAACAAGTTGTACTTGAATTTAGAACTCCTCTATATCAAGAACAACTTCTGACTCCACTTAATTTAGAAAACAATCACCAAATTATCAGAATTTTTGCTAACTGTTGAAAACTGAAACTTCCTGGAAAGTCTGCTGCAGACTAATCACTCATTGACTAATCAATCCTGTAAAGTTTTTTAATAAAACTTTGCACAATGCTTCGCCTTAATGTTGCGCAGCTATTCCAAGTTAAATTTCTCAAAATGATTGAGTATACTGTGAGAAATGTGTGAAACACTTTACCTATGTCTGAAACAACTTCTTTGCAATGGCGACTTTGACACCTGCAACTTCTTAACACTGATTCTCCCAAAGTAAATCCGGTTTGATCAAGATCTTTTAGCCATAGATGGCTTACCTTCCAACTTAGATTTTGAGCCCTCAGTTGTGTAAAACTTTACACTGTGGACTGAGCAATGATCATTTCTCTGAACATGAAATCTGCGCCAGATTTGACGACTCTCAGAACATCTTCACATATGAATGTTCCTAAACTAAATTCTCTCAACCTGATCACAATTAACCTCTCAAATTCTAGTCAAAGATAGATTATCTATTGACTTAGATACGTGCAAAAGGATTTCTCAAAAGATTAAACACAGAAGGAGAATGACAGAGAAGATCGACGCGCCATTTCTGAACTTTTTACTTATCTATTTTCTTCATACATCTTGATGGATGATTTGTACAATGTACATCAACTAACTCATCTCAACTCTCTTCTCTATATCTCTCTTTGTCTTCTCTACTTGCCCCGACATTTTCAAAAGTATTTATAGGCAATTATGTACAGACTTATATCAAAGCATAAGTATAAGTAACCTATGTCTTAACTAATGTACATATGTGTACATGTCTTTCACTCTGTGAATGTATCCATCTTCTTTGCTTCAAAGCTTGATCTCATCTCCATCCTTTGTCCTTCAAATCTTCAATTGGTGATTGGTCTGCACCAACAGCTCCCCCTCAATCATCAATTGAGGTTTCTCTTATCTTCTTTATACCTGCCATGTCTTTAAACTTCTGTAGCTTTGGTCCATCTAAACTTTTTGTCATCATATCTGCAAGTTGATCTTTTGTAGGAGTGTGTATGACTTCAATCTCGTTATCAATGACCTTCTCTCTCAGAAAATGATATTGTATTTCAATATGCTTAGTTCTAGCATGAAACACAGGATTAGCTGCCAAGTATAGAGAGCTCATATTATCTCCACAAATTATAGGAATACTCTGAACAACATCAAAACTCTTCATGAGTGTCTTTAGCCATATTACCTCCTTTGCAGCTTCCACCATACCTTTATATTCTGCTTCTGTAGATGACAAAGCAACTGTATGTTTTTTCTTAGAACACCATGAAATCAATTTGTCTCCTACATAGCACAAATATCCATGTGTTGATCTTCTATCATCCACATTACCTGCCCAATCTGCATCACTATATATCTTCATGTAAGACAATATTTACGCAATATAACACAGGAGCAATAGCAGAGAAGATAACAGATATAGGAGAATCTCAACAATTTTCTACTAGCAGCAAGTACAAAGATGATGGCGTTGTCCACCCGTGCGCTCTCAAGGTAGAGCTTAAATGGTGATCTAGACAACTCTAGATAGGGAGATACAAGGTAGAGGTATGCTGGCTCAACTCAATGTCTTAGGTAGTGCAGAAGTCATGTATATATAGGATCATGGGTGGCCTGCCATGGACGGCTATACATGGGCGGTAGAGCGTGGGCGGCCACCGCCCGCGTAATTGCCATACACGGCTTAGACTGGTTGAACCGACCTAACAAATATAAATGATTTCTGACTCCGACAGGGAATATTCCATGGAATATTCCCTTTACCGTCGCACCGGGGGCGCTGCCCCCGGACCCCCACCAGGGGGCCCGCTGGCCCCCTGGGACCCCCCAGCCAGGGGGCCCGCTGGCCCCCTTGGACCCCCCAGCCGGGGCTGCTCACCGCTGCCCCGGACCCCACAATTGGGGACCCTGGTAACTCCCTTTCCTTATAATATCTTACATGGTCCAATATGACCTTCATCCAACATTCAAGTTGGGATTCCCATCAATTGGGTAATGCACGCTTGGCTTCTCCTCATAAAGGGGGCCTTACAAAATGTGCATACAATCATGAGGGGTAGACATTGATCATACTCTAACACCCCCCCTCAATGTTTACTGATGATAAATCAAGTAGGTCTCGGTCCTATGCCCATCTGTTGAAGATGCTTGTTGAGCTGCTCTCTTCCAAGTGCTTTAGTGAATATGTCAGCACAATTTGCCTCTGTTGGGCAATATTCTAGCTCCACAATTTCATCTTCAATTAGCTCACGAATGTAATGGTACTGTACTTCTATGTGCTTGGTGCGAGCATGAAATACTGGGTTCTTTGCAATAGCCATACAACTTTGATTATCACACTTGAGTACAATTGGCATATTTGATGGAAAGCCTATATCTGCAAGAATTCTCCTTAACCAGACTGCCTCACAAGAAGCAAAACAAGCTGCTTTGTACTCTGCTTCAGTGGAGGAGAGTGCGAGAGTTGGTTGCTTCCTACTTACCCAAGAAAATATTCCTGAACCAAGTGAGAAACAATATCCAGAAACTGATTTTCTAGAATCACAATCTCCAGCCCAATCTGAATCACAATATCCTTGGAGTGTATCACCTGTGGTATACAAAATACCAAAATCCAAGGTTCCTGCAATGTACCTTAGAATTCGCATTCCAGCATTCCAGTGACTCTCCTTAGGTTTGTTGGAAAACCTGCTTAACACTCCAATAGCATAGCAAATGTCTGGTCTAGTGTTGCACAGAAAAATAAGACTTCCAACGAGCTTCCTATACTTCTTAGCATCTACATCAGGCATGTTATCATCCATAGATAGCTTATGATTTACCTCCATAGGTGTGCTAGTTGGTTTGCAGTCCATCATTCCAAATGCCTTGAGAATTTCTTTGGAATATTTTTGTTGTGAGATGAAAATGCCATCCTTCCTTTGCCATACTTCAATTCCCAGACAAAAATGGAGTAGACCTAAGTCTGTCATTTCAAACTCAGTTCCCAAGCTGATCCGAGTTTGATTGATGAGTTCCTGATGATCTCCTGTAATGATCAAATCATCTACATATACAATGACAACAACTAGCTTGCTATCCCTTTTCGTTACATACAAGTTAGCATCAGAAGTACTTCTTTCAAAACCCATATTTTTGAAAAAATGATCAATTCGTTGGTACCAAGCCCGTGGAGCTTGCTTAAGTCCATACAAAGCTTTCTTCAACCTGCAAACTTTATTTTCTGAATTGGGCACCTCAAAACCTGGTGGTTGAGATACATATACCTCCTCCTTGAGGTGACCATTCAAAAATGCAGATTTGACATCCATTTGGAAAATAGGCCAAGACTTTTGTGCAGCTACTGCAAGTACCGTCCGAATAGTTGTCATGCGTGCTGTTGGTGCAAAAGTTTCTTGAACATCAAATCCTTCAATCTGTGAAAAACCCTGTGCAACTAATCGTGCCTTATACTTTTCTAATGTTCCATCAGCTTTATACTTAGCTTTCCAAATCCATTTAGTACCTATTACCTTCTTCTTTGGCGGCAAGTCGACTAGATCCCATGTATCATTTTTGAGTATACTATCATACTCAGACTGCATTGCCGCTCTCCAATCTGGATCATCAATGGCTTCTTCAATGGTGGTAGGTTCCTTTATCGAACCCATGATATCTGCCATTAGAGCCATGTTAACAATGTGTTCTGAGGCTCTTCTTTGCTCCTCTATTCTCTTTGATCTTCGTAATCCATCCGATGATGATTCTGGTGCATCTACATGTGGATTGTGATCATCAAAGAGCTGTTGTGCCCACTTCGGTAGTGGCTTACGCTGTGCAGCTACAATTGGTTGGCTTTTTATTGAGGAAATTTCTCCATCAGATGTTTCCTCCTCCTCAACTTTAACCTGTCTTTTGATAGGCACAAGGTGAGATATTTCTCCGTTTGATGAGATAGTAGATTTACCTTTATCTTCTACTAAGTGTGGTCGTTCATCAAACACCACATCTCGGCTGACAAAAATCTTCCTTGCCTCAGGATCCCATAACCTGTATGCTTTAGACTCTTCACTATATCCTAGGAAGACACACTTTTTGCTTTTTGAATCCAACTTTGATCTTGTTGAATCAGGAATATGTGCATAACAGAAACAACCAAAAATTCTGAAATGCAAAACTGAAGGCTTTTTACCAGAATATGCTTCTTGAGGAGTCATCCCCTTCAGAGCTTTTGTGTAGCTTCGATTGAGGATGTAGACTGCTGTATTGACTGCTTCTGCCCAGAATGAATCAGGCATGTCCTGAGCCTTTAACATACAACGAGCCATTTCAACTACTGTCCTGTTCCTGCGCTCAACAACGCCATTTTGTTGAGGTGTATGAGCTGTGGTAAGTTGCCTTTTCACACCATGCTCCTTACAGTAATTGTTGAATTCTGTTGACAAGAATTCACCTCCTCTATCTGTTCTAAATTTCTTCAGTTTCCTTCCTGATTCACTTTCTACATACTTATGCCACGCTTTAAATTTTTCAAAAGCATCAGCCTTCTCTCGAATGAAATAAACCCACATCTTTCTACTATAATCGTCGACTAACAGCAAGAAGTAGAAAGATCCTCCTAAAGCAGGTGTAGACATTTTACCGCAGAGATCAGCATGTACCAACTCTAGAGGAGCTTGAAATCAATTGCTGGTCTCTCTTGGAAATGCCTTTCGTTGTTGCTTGCCCATCATACAAGCTTCACAAGGTTCCTGCAACTCTGAAAATGCAGGCAAATGAGCAACCATCCCTGTTCGTTGCATCTCCTTCAAAACTGCAAATCCGAGATGCCCAAATCGTTGGTGCCATAACCTGCTTACATCTTTATCTTCTGTAGCAGTTAAAGCACTTAACTCATACAAGTTATCCCGTCGTGTGCCTTTACCTACAACATTACCTGATGAATCCATGATTTCCGCACCACTCTTATTGAAGTGAACTTCGAGTCCACGATCTGTTATTGCAGAAACTGACAACAAATTTCTTCTGAGTGTAGGTACATAGAGAACATCGGATAACTTTTTCTCAACACCTGGAGAAGTGATAAAAGAGATGGTTCCAGTTCCTTCAGCTGGACACTTGGAGTCGTTTCCCACCACTACATTGATGGATTCCCGCAGAGGCACTAGGGAACTATACCAATCCTTTTTACTAGTCATATGGCGAGAAGCTCCACTATCTAAAATCCATGGCTCATCAACACGAGCTTGAGCAGATGAACATACCTCTTCAATAGCTACCCAAAGTTCCAGCTCTGTGTTGTTTGCAGACTCTTTGTTCTTCCATGATGATTTTACAGTCCCATTCCGTTCATCAGCTTGCTTCTTTCTGCAATCCTTGATGGCATGGCCTTTCTTTTCACAATAGAAGCAACTTCCTGTGAACTTTTTCTTCTTTGGCTTCTTCTTTGATCCCTCTGAAGAGCCTTTACCTTTTGCATTTGCTGAGAATGCAGCATCAGTTGTACTTTGCCGATTCTTCAGCCGCATCTCTTCTTCTAAAAGCATGGCACAAAACTCTTCAAATGTAAGAGGAGTTGGCCTTACCTGAGTGTTAAGGGCTGTTACTAATCCATCATACTTTGCTGGAAGAACACGTACAGATCTTCGAGCTAGCTCTTCTGGTGTTATAACAACACCAACTGCAGCCAATTGATCTTGAAGATGCTTTATCCGTTTGATAAAATCTTCAGCCTTTTCAGAATCAGAATGCTTTTCATTTGCCAACTGATTTTCTAAATTTTGTATCCTAGTGTGGTTCTTGGTCTCATATTGTCGAGCCAATATGCCCCAAGCCTCATGTGCTTTAGTAGTATGTTGAACTAAAGTAAGCACAGAATCACTTACACTAGTGACAATCGCACATAATGCATCAGCATTCCGCCTCTTCCAAGCTCGTAGAAGATCTGGATCTGGCTGAATCATCAATCTTGAATTTGCTGGATCTTCAACTGGTATAGGCTCTGGATCCAATCCCATCGGTCCCATGACAGTGTCAAGTAATTCATAGGAGTCCAAAATTGCAGAAATTTTGAACTTCCAGAGTGTATAGTTGGTTCCATCCAGCTTCCCTTCAGTGAATGCAGGTGGACGAATTCGAATAGGTGCAGCATTAACATTAGGTGAAGCACCAAGACTAGTGTTCGACGATGAAGCCATCATGTAATCACTCGAATAATCTACTGATATTCTAGTCTGCTAGTAGGCTAAAATAATGATACTTCTCAAGCTATTCGAACCTTACAGCTCTGATACCATGTAAGACAATATTTACGCAATATAACACAGGAGCAATAGCAGAGAAGATAACAGATATAGGAGAATCTCAACAATTTTCTACTAGCAGCAAGTACAAAGATGATGGCGTTGTCCACCCGTGCGCTCTCAAGGTAGAGCTTAAATGGTGATCTAGACAACTCTAGATAGGGAGATACAAGGTAGAGGTATGCTGGCTCAACTCAATGTCTTAGGTAGTGCAGAAGTCATGTATATATAGGATCATGGGTGGCCTGCCATGGACGGCTATACATGGGCGGTAGAGCGTGGGCGGCCACCGCCCGCGTAATTGCCATACACGGCTTAGACTGGTTGAACCGACCTAACAAATATAAATGATTTCTGACTCCGACAGGGAATATTCCATGGAATATTCCCTTTACCGTCGCACCGGGGGCGCTGCCCCCGGACCCCCACCAGGGGGCCAGCGCCAGGGGGCCCGCTGGCCCCCTTGGACCCCCCAGCCGGGGCTGCTCACCGCTGCCCCGGACCCCACAATTGGGGACCCTGGTAACTCCCTTTCCTTATAATATCTT
Source organism: Ceratopteris richardii (assembly GCA_020310875.1). Taxonomy (NCBI): domain Eukaryota; kingdom Viridiplantae; phylum Streptophyta; class Polypodiopsida; order Polypodiales; family Pteridaceae; genus Ceratopteris; species Ceratopteris richardii. The sequence continues at coordinate 42,852,656 of CM035443.1, read as the reverse complement.
ACATGGTCCAATATGACCTTCATCCAACATTCAAGTTGGGATTCCCATCAATTGGGTAATGCACGCTTGGCTTCTCCTCATAAAGGGGGCCTTACAAAATGTGCATACAATCATGAGGGGTAGACATTGATCATACTCTAACACTTCACTCTTGTATCAGAAGTAAATCCATAGTACAGCCCTTCTTTGAGTGTACCCTTGATGTACCTATGTACTCTTTGTCCTGCAATCCAATGTTCCTTTCTAGGACAATGCATGAATTGTGAAAGCACATCAACTGCATATGACAAGTCAGGCCTTGTCAGTGTAGCATAAATCAAGCTACCAACCAAACTTTGATAGAGCTTCATGTCTCTGAATTCTTCTCCTCCAAATCTAGACAATTTATGGTTCACTTCCAATGGTGTAGGTGCAACCCTGCAATCTTCCATTTTAAATTTGGTTAGCAAATTTTTAAGATACCTTTCTTGGGTCACATATACTCCATGTTGAGTATATAAAATCTCCATTCCCAAGAAGAATGACAAGTTCCCCAAATCACTGATTTTGAACTCTTTCTCCATCTGCTTCTTGATCATTTGTATTCCTTTAACATCTGTTCCTGTAAGTATTATGTCATCAACATAAATACAAACATAAATGAATCCATCTTCACTTGCTTTGACTAGCAAACTACTATCTGCCTTTGATGCTTGAAATCCAAGATCATTCAAGAACTTTACAAGCCTATAATTCCATGCCCTTGGGGCCTGCTTTAATTCATAGAAAGCTCTCTTGAGCTTACACACATAATTTGGATTCACTTGATCTTTGAATCCATCTGGTTGCTCCATGTAAACCTCATCTGAAATGTAACCATTCAAAAAAAGCATTTTTAACATCTAATTGAGATAACTTCCAACCTTTGCAAGCAGCAATTGCTATGAGAGTTCTAATGGTTGTCATTTTTGCCACAAGACTATAGGTCTCATCATAGTCCACTCCATATGTCTGTGCATACCCTTTCACAACAAGTCTAGCTTTGTACCTAGACACACTTCCATCTACAAATCTTTTTGTTTTGTACACCCACTTACATCCAATGATTTTCTGGCTATTAGGTTTAGGAACCAGATCCCAAGTCTGATTCTCTATCAATGCATCATACTCCTCTTGCATGGCTTCTTCCCAATTTCTCTTGCCTTTGGCTTCATCATAAGTAGATGGATCTTCATTTGCTTTTACCAAATAAGCATAATCTTTAGTAGTCAAGAATGAGGTGTCATAGCTATACCTTCTAGGTTGCCATTTGTGCCTAGATGACCTCCTCACTTCTGCACTTTTTGAAGTCTCTGGTTCATCACATTCTGGATCAAACCTTGGCCTCTCTTCAACTTCAACCTGTACTTCATTATTCTCATTTTCATCAAGTAATTGAATCTTTGCTTTACCTTTCCTTTGATCCACTACTTCTTCAACATCTGTATGTACATTATATTTACCTGCATACCAAGTACCTTGCTCATCAAATGTAACATCCTTGGATACAAGGAATTGCTTTGTGAATGGACTCCACAACCTGTATCCCATTTGCTTATCATCATAACCAATGAATACATACTTTTCTGCCTTAGGCTCCAACTTATGCCTCAATTGAGATGGCACATATGCATATGCTAAACATCCAAATATTCTGCAATGATCCAAGGTAGGTTTCTTACCCCACCAAGCTTCATATGGTGTCATACCTTGCAAAGCTTTACAAGGCAATCTATTGACCAAATAAGTAGCTGTATTTACAGCCTCTGCCCACAAATAATTTGGGCAATTCTTCTCTTTCATCATGGACCTTGCAAACTCAACAAGAGTCCTATTTCTCCTTTCTGCTACACCATTTTGTTGAGGAGAGTACCTGCAAGTAACTTCTCTCTTTATACCTGCATTCCACAAGTAATCATTGAATTCATTTGAAAAATACTCTCCCCCTCCATCTGACCTTAGTCTCTTCAATTTTTGACCTGTAATTCTTTCTGCATATGCATGATAGTGTTTAAATGTGTTAAACACTTCTGACTTTTCTTTAATCACATAAATTGTGATCCACCTGGTAGCATCATCAACATATATGACATAATATCTTGAACCATTTATACTAAAGTCCTTTGAAGGACCCCATACATCTGTATGCACCAATTCAAGTCTTTCTGAATACATAAACCCATGCTTGGAATAGGATTGCTTATGAGCCTTACCTAATTGACATGCCTCACATCTGTATGTCATGTGTTTGTTGGAGCAGAACAATCATCAATAGTGATTATATGAAGATCAAATTGAGAAGATATGTGGAAGAATGAAGATTACTTTCAGAGGAAGAAAATAGAATCAGAAAGGTTTCTTTTGTATATTACTCTTGTAAATAGTTCAATGTATTTTGAAAAAGATGACGAGTTAGACTCGTATATATATCTACAGATACGTATTCATAGTAGGAGAGAGTGATATAGATCAGATAGAGAAGAATAGGTGATGAGGTGATGAACATTGTATGTATCATCAACCATATGTGTGAAAAGTAATGAAGAAGGAAATGTTGTAGATTTCTGCGCGTCGATTTTCTCTCCCATTCTCCTTCTGTGTTTAATCTTTTGAGAAATCCTTTTGCACGTATCTAAGTCCATAGCTAATCTATCTATGGCTAGAATTTGAGAGATTAATTTCAATCAGGCTGTGAGAATTTTGTTTAGGAACATTCATATGTGAAGATGTTCTGAGAGTCGAAAAATCTGGCGCACATTTCATATTCAAAGAAATGGTCAGTGCTCAGTCCACAGTGTAAAGTTTTACACAAGTGAGGGCTCAAAATCTAAGTTGGAAGGTAAGCTATCTATGGCTAAAAGATCTTGATCAAACGGGTTCAGAGTTGAGAGAACCAGTGCTAAGAAGTTGCAGGTGTCAAAGTCGCCATTGCAGAGAAGCACTTTCAGACATAGGTAAAGTGTTTCACACATTTCTCAGTGTGTACTTAATCTTTTTGAGAGATTTAACTTGGCAAAGTTGCGCAACCCTAAGGCGAAGTGTTGTGCAAAGTTTTATCAAAAACTTTACAGGATTGATTAGTCAATGAATGACTAATCTGCAGCAGACTTTTCTGAAGAAACTGAATTTTTCAGAATAATCAATTTTCTGATAAGTTGGTGAAAATTCTCTAAATTAGGTGGAGTCTAAAGTTGATCTTGATATAGAGGTAATCTAAATTCAAGGTCAACTTGTTCTTTTGGAGATTAACACTCTCCATCAGTGGTATCAGAGCAGGTTGTGTCAAAATTGAAGTGAAGAAGACTCCGACTATTGCAGAAGTACAAATCTTTACATCTTGAAGGTGCAGAAGGGTAAAGGTTGAAGAAAACTTGAAGGAAGACATACAAAGAGCATCAAAAGGATCAGAAGGAGCAACATTCGAAGTAAAGGTACATTTATTATCTGTAAAGGTTAAAGATTTGAAGCTACAGGTGAAGTAAAAGATGGGAGATAGTCTCCAAATTGAAAAGTTGGATAGAGAGAACTATCCTGCTTGGTCTATGAGGATGGAAGCTCATCTTATGAGCAAAGATCTGATAGGATACATCACAGGAGATGAAGAAAAGCCAGAATTCAGAGATCCTAGTGTTCCAACTAGGGAGGAGCTTGCAGACTTGAAGAATTGGATGAAGAAAGATGCTCAAGCAAGGAGCATAATCTACATGGCAGTCAATGACTATTTGCTTCCTCACATTAGAGGACTTGAGAGTGCTTGTGACATTTGGAATGCTTTGGAAGAGCATTTCCAAAATACAACCAAATCAAGGAAGGCTTCACTATGGGCAGAATTCACTACTTTCAAGAAGAAGGCTTCACAATCAATCTCTGATTATGTGACAAAGATGAAAGACATTGCAGATTCTCTAGGTGCAGTGGATGAAGACATTGAAGAAGACAAATTGGTAAGACAAATACTCACAGGGCTAAGAGGAGATGAGAAATGGAAGCCTTTCATTTTATCTACAGAACTTTCATTAGATCACTTTACTCCTGATTTGAATCAATTGTTAGGTCATATGCTAACTTTTGAGAATGATGTCAAAGGAGATGTTGATAAGAGTGCAGGTCATGCAATGTATTCTAAAGACAAGAAGAAAGCCAACAAAGGAAAGCAACAATCAAGTGAAGAAGAAGGTACATCAAACCAAGCAAACTTTATAAGAGGAAGAGGAAATGGCAGAAGTAGAGGAAGAGGCAGAAACAACAAAGAGAATGCAAGAGCTTGTTCGATATGTGGTAAGACTAATCATCTATCTCATGATTGTTGGCACAATAATCAAAACAATGGTAATTATCAGAACTTTAATCAAAGAGCAAGAGGTGGTAGATTTCAGAGAGGAAATTTCAGAGGTAGAGGTGGTAGGAATTCTTTTGGAAGAGGTGGTGGAAGAAACTTCCAAAGTCAATCCTAGAATAACACCTACTACAACTATGCATCAGATCAAAAGGAGGACTCGACTCTCATTATGAATACATGTGAAACTTCACATGAGGACATGAGAGTGTTTTATATTGATTCAGGATGTAGTAATCATTTGAGTGGAAATATTGCTTTGATGACTGACCTAGATCATAATGCAATTAATCATACAGTTCAGACAGGTGATAATACAAAGCATAAGGTAAAGTCAATTGGTTCAGTCAAGGCTAAGGATGGGAGCACTCTTCTGAGTAAGGTACTTTATGTTCCCACAATTCCAAAGAATTTGATCAGTGTAGGTCAAATTGTGGAAAAAGGTTATGAGGTAAGGTTTACCAATGATGGAGTTTATGTGGAAGACCCTAGTCAAGGGTATAAACAAGTTATTGCAGGAAAGAAAGAAGGAAGGCTTTTCACATTGAAGGTACAAGGAAATGTTGGACATGCTATGTTCACATATGGAGAGCAGAAGGTGTCAGAATTGGATCTTTGGCACAAAAGGCTTGGACACTTTAATGAAAGAGGTATCAAAGAAATGATTAACAATGTTTCAGTGCTTGGAATGCCTAACATTGCAGGTCAACACATGACATACAGATGTGAGGCATGTCAATTAGGTAAGGCTCATAAGCAATCCTATTCCAAGCATGGGTTTATGTATTCAGAAAGACTTGAATTGGTGCATACAGATGTGTGGGGTCCTTCAAAGGACTTTAGTATAAATGGTTCAAGATATTATGTCATATATGTTGATGATGCTACCAGGTGGATCACAATTTATGTGATTAAGGAAAAGTCAGAAGTGTTTAATACATTTAAACACTATCATGCATATGCAGAAAGGATTACAGGTCAAAAATTGAAGAGACTAAGGTCAGATGGAGGGGGAGAGTATTTTTCAAATGAGTTCAATGATTATTTGTGGAATGCAGGTATAAAGAGAGAAGTTACTTGCAGGTACTCTCCTCAACAAAATGGGGTAGCAGAAAGAAGAAATAGGACTCTTGTTGAGTTTGCAAGGTCCATGATGAAAGAGAAGAATTGCCCAAATTATTTGTGGGCTGAGGCTGTTAATACAGCTACATATTTGGTTAATAGATTGCCTTGTAAAGCTTTGCAGGGTATGACACCATATGAAGCTTGGTGGGGTAAGAAACCTACCTTGGATCATTGCAGAATATTTGGATGCTTGGCATATGCATATGTGCCATCTCAATTGAGGCATAAGTTGGAACCTAAGGCAGAAAAGTATGTATTCATTGGTTATGATGATAAGCAAATGGGATACAGGTTGTGGAGTCCATCCACAAAGAAATTTATTGTATCCAAGGATGTTACATTTGATGAGCAAGGTACTTGGTATGCAGGTAAATATAATGTACATGCAGATGATGAAGAAGTAGTGGAACAAAGGAAAGGTAAAGCAAAGATTCAATTACTTGATGAAAATGAGAGTAATGAAGTGCAGATTGAAGTTGAAGAGAGGCCAAGGTTTGATCCAGAATGTGATGAACCAGAGACCTCAAGAAGTGCAGAAGTTAGGAGATCATCTAGGCACAAATGGCAACCTACAAGGTATAGCTATGACACTTCATTCTTAACTACTAAAGATTATGCTTATTTGGTAAAAGCAGATGAAGACCCTTCTACATATGAAGAAGCCAAAGGGAAGAAGAATTGGGAAGATGCTATGCAAGAGGAGTATGATGCATTGATAGAGAATCAGACTTGGGATCTGGTTCCTAAACCTAATAGCCAGAAAATCATTGGTTGTAAGTGGGTTTACAAGACTAAAAGATTTGCAGATGGAAGTGTGTCTAGGTACAAAGCTAGACTTGTTGTGAAAGGATATGCACAGACATATGGAGTGGATTATGATGAGACTTATAGTCCTGTGGCAAAGATGACAACCATCAGGACACTCATTGCAATTGCTGCTTGTAAAGGTTGGAAGTTGTCTCAATTAGATGTTAAAAATGCTTTCTTGAATGGTTACATTTCAGATGAAGTCTACATGGAGCAACCAGATGGGTTCAAAGATCAAGTGAGTCCAAATTATGTATGTAAGCTCAAGAGAGCTTTGTATGGGTTGAAGCAAGCCCCAAGGGCTTGGAATTATAGGCTTGTGAAATTCTTGAATGATCTTGGATTTCAAGCATCAAAGGCAGATAGTAGCTTGCTAGTCAAAGCAAGTGAAGATGGGTTCATTTATGTGTGTATTTATGTTGATGACATAATACTTACAGGAACAGATGATAAGGGGATACAAATGATCAAAAAGCAGATGGAGAAAGAGTTCAAAATCAGTGATTTGGGGAACCTATCATTCTTCTTGGGAATGGAGATTTCTTATACTCAACATGGAGTATATGTGACCCAAGAAAGGTATCTTAAAAATTTGCTAACCAAATTTAAAATGGAAGATTGCAGGGTTGCACCTACACCTTTGGAAGTGAATCATAAATTGTCTAGGTTTGGAGGAGAAGAGTTCAGAGATATGAAACTCTATCAAAGTTTGGTTGGTAGCTTGATTTATGCTACATTGACAAGGCCTGACTTGTCATATGCAGTTGGTGTGCTTTCACAATTCATGCATTGTCCTAGAAAGGAACATTGGATTGCAGGACAAAGAGTACTTAGGTACATCAAGGGTACACTCAAAGAAGGGTTGTACTATGGGTTTACTTCAGATATAAGAATCAAGATATATAGTGATGCAGATTGGGCAGGTAATGTGGATGATAGAAGATCAACACATGGATACTTGTGCTATGTAGGAGACAAATTGATTTCATGGTGTTCCAAGAAGCAACATACAGTTGCTTTGTCATCTACAGAGGCAGAATCTAAAGGTATGGTGGAAGCTGCAAAAGAGGTAATATGGCTAAAGACACTTTTGAAAGTTTTTGATGTGATTCAGAGTACTCCTATTATTTGTGGAGACAATATGAGTTCATTATACTTGGCAGCTAATCCTGTATTTCATGCTAGAACTAAGCATATTGAAATACAGTATCATTTTCTGAGAGAGAAGGTCATTGAGAAGGAAATTGAGGTCATACACACCCCTACAAAAGATCAACTTGCAGATATGATGACTAAAAGTTTGGATGGACCTAAGTTGCAGAGGTTTAAAGATATGGCAGGAATAAAGAAGATGCAGGTAATCACAATTGAAGATTGAGGGGGAGCTGTTGGAGCAGAACAATCATCAATAGTGATTATATGAAGATCAAATTGAGAAGATATGTGGAAGAATGAAGATTACTTTCAGAGGAAGAAAATAGAATCAGAAAGGTTTCTTTTGTATATTACTCTTGTAAATAGTTCAATGTATTTTGAAAAAGATGACGAGTTAGACTCGTATATATATCTACAGATACGTATTCATAGTAGGAGAGAGTGATATAGATCAGATAGAGAAGAATAGGTGATGAGGTGATGAACATTGTATGTATCATCAACCATATGTGTGAAAAGTAATGAAGAAGGAAATGTTGTAGATTTCTGCGCGTCGATTTTCTCTCCCATTCTCCTTCTGTGTTTAATCTTTTGAGAAATCCTTTTGCACGTATCTAAGTCCATAGCTAATCTATCTATGGCTAGAATTTGAGAGATTAATTTCAATCAGGCTGTGAGAATTTTGTTTAGGAACATTCATATGTGAAGATGTTCTGAGAGTCGAAAAATCTGGCGCACATTTCATATTCAAAGAAATGGTCAGTGCTCAGTCCACAGTGTAAAGTTTTACACAAGTGAGGGCTCAAAATCTAAGTTGGAAGGTAAGCTATCTATGGCTAAAAGATCTTGATCAAACGGGTTCAGAGTTGAGAGAACCAGTGCTAAGAAGTTGCAGGTGTCAAAGTCGCCATTGCAGAGAAGCACTTTCAGACATAGGTAAAGTGTTTCACACATTTCTCAGTGTGTACTTAATCTTTTTGAGAGATTTAACTTGGCAAAGTTGCGCAACCTTAAGGCGAAGTGTTGTGCAAAGTTTTATCAAAAACTTTACAGGATTGATTAGTCAATGAATGACTAATCTGCAGCAGACTTTTCTGAAGAAACTGAATTTTTCAGAATAATCAATTTTCTGATAAGTTGGTGAAAATTCTCTAAATTAGGTGGAGTCTAAAGTTGATCTTGATATAGAGGTAATCTAAATTCAAGGTCAACTTGTTCTTTTGGAGATTAACACTCTCCATCAGTGTTGACCTGCAATGTTAGGCAACCCAAGCACTGAATCATTATTAATCATGTCTTTGATACCTCTTTCATTGAAGTGTCCAAGTCTTTTATGCCAAAGATCCAATTCAGATACCTTCTGCTCTCCATATGTGAACATAGCATGTCCAACATTTCCTTGTACCTTCAATGTGAAGAGCCTTCCTTCTTTCTTTCCTGTAACAACCTGTTTATACCCTTGACTAGGGTCTTCAACATATACTCCATCATTGGTGAATCTTACCTCATATCCTTTTTCCACAATTTGACCTACACTGATCAAATTCTTTGGAATTGTGGGAACATAAAGAACCTTACTCAAAAGAGTGCTCCCATCTTTAGCTTTGACTGAGCCAATTGACTTTACCTTATGCTTTGTATTATCACCTGTCTGAACTGTATGGTTAATTGCATTATGATCTAAATCAGTCATCAAAGCAATATTTCCACTTAAATGATTACTACATCCTGAATCAATATAGAACACTCTCATGTCCTCATGTGAGGTTTCATATGTTGCATTCATAATGAGAGTCGAATCCTCCTTCTGATCTGATGCATAGTTGTAGTAGGTGTTATTATAGGATTGATTTTGGAAGCTTCTTCCTCCACCTCTTCCAAAAGAATTCCTACCACCTCTACCTCTGAAGTTTCCTCTCTGAAATCTACCACCTCTTGCTCTTTGATTAAAGTTCTGATAATTACCATTGTTTTGATTATTGTGCCAACAATCATGAGATAGATGATTGGTCTTACCACATATCCAACAAGCTCTTGCATTATCTTTGTTGTTTCTGCCTCTTCCTCTACTTCTGCCATTTCCTTTTCCTCTTATGAAATTTGCTTGATTTGAAGTACCTTATTCTTCACCTGATTGTTGCTTTCCTTTGTTAGCTTTCTTCTTGTCTTTGGAGTACATTGCATGACCTGCACTCTTATCAACATCTCCTTTGACATCATTCTCAAAAGTTAGCATATGACCTAACAATTGATTCAAATCAGGAGTGAAATGATCTAATGAAAGTTCTGTAGACAGAATAAAAGGCTTCCACTTCTCATCTCCTCTTAGCCCTGTGAGAATTTGTCTTACCAATTTTTCTTCTTCAATATCTTCATCCACTGCACCTAAAGAATCTGCAATGTCCTTCATCTTTGTCACATAATCAGAGATTGATTGTGAGGCCTTCTTCTTGAAAGTAGTAAATTCTGCCCATAGTGAAGCCTTCCTTGATTTGGTTGTGTTTTGGAAATGCTCTTCCAAAGCATTCCAAATGTCACTTGCACTTTCAAGTCCTCTAATGTGAGGAAGCAAATAGTCATTGACTGCCATGTAGATTATGCTCCTTGCTTGAGCATCCTTCTTCATCCAATTCTTCAAGTCTGCAAGCTCCTCTCTAGTTGGAACACTAGAGTCTCTAAATTCTGGCTTTTCTTCATCTCCTGTGATGTATCCCATCAGATCTTTGCTCATAAGATGAGCTTCCATCCTCATTGACCATGCAGGATAGTTCTCTCTATCCAGCTTCTCAATTTGGAGACTATCTCCCATTGTTTCTTTACTTGTATTGCCAATTCTTTAACCTTTATGAGAAATAAATGTACCTTGACTTTGAATCTTACTCCTTCTGATCCTTTTGATAGCTTCAATGTGTCTACCTTCAAGTTTTCTTCAACCTTTATCCTTTTGCACCTTCAAGATGTAAAGATTTATGTTTCTGCAGTAGTCGGAGTCTTCTTCACTTCAAATTTGTCACATCCTGCTCTAATACCACTGATGGAGAGTGTTAATCTCCAAAAGAACAAGTTGTACTTGAATTTAGAACTCCTCTATATCAAGAACAACTTCTGACTCCACTTAATTTAGAAAACAATCACCAAATTATCAGAATTTTGGCTAACTGTTGAAAACTGAAACTTCCTGGAAAGTCTGCTGTAGATTAATCACTCATTGACTAATCAATCCTGTAAAGTTTTTTAATAAAACTTTGCACAATGCTTCGTCTTAATGTTGCGCAGCTATTCCAAGTTAGATTTCTCAAAATGATTGAGTATACTGTGAGAAATGTGGGAAACACTTTACCTATGTCTGAAACAGCTTCTTTGTAATGGCGACTTTGACACCTGTAACTTCTTAACACTGGTTCTCCCAAAGTAAATCCGGTTTGATCAAGATCTTTTAGCCATAGATGGCTTACCTTCCAACTTAGATTTTGAGCCCTAAGTTGTGTAAAACTTTACAGTGTGGACTGAGCAATGATCATTTCTCTGAACATGAAATCTGCGCCAGATTTGACGACTCTCAGAACATCTTCACATATGAATGTTCCTAAACTAAATTCTCTCAACCTGATCACAATTAACCTCTCAAATTCTAGTCATAGATAGATTAGCTATTGACTTAGATACGTGCAAAAGGATTTCTCAAAAGATTAAACACAGAAGGAGAATGACAGAGAAGATCGACGCGCCATTTCTGAACTTTTTACTTATCTATTTTCTTCATACATCTTGATGGATGATTTGTACAATGTACATCAACTAACTCATCTCAACTCTCTTCTCTATATCTCTCTTTGTCTTCTCTACTTGCCCCGACATTTTCAAAAGTATTTATAGGCAATTATGTACAGACTTATATCGAAGCATAAGTATAAGTAACCTATGTCTTAACTAATGTACATATGTGTACATGTCTTTCACTCTGTGAATGTATCCATCTTCTTTGCTTCAAAGCTTGATCTCATCTCCATCCTTTGTCCTTCAAATCTTCAATTGGTGATTGGTCTGCACCAACATATAACAAGAATAACTCAAACCTTCTCCAAATTTTGAGGATCAATGATCAATTATAAAGATTTTGAAAAATCTGTGAAGAAGATGACTACACAGAAAGTCTGCTGCACATATCTCTCTCATTACCTTATCAATTGTTTAACGTTTTTTATGAAACTTTGCACAAGGTGTCACCTACAGTTTGCCCACGTTCTCCAAGTTGAATCACTTCAAAGGATTCAATATATCTTGAGAAATGATCTCAACAAGTTACCTATGTCTAAAACTGCTCTTCTGAGAAGTCGATTTAGACACCTATAACTTTTAACACTTGGTTCTCTCAATCTAGAACCCATTTATGAAAATGTGTTTAGCCACAGATAGCTTACCTTCAACTTAAATATTGAGTGCTTTCTTGCTCAAAACTTTACACTGTGGAAGGAGAACTGACCAAAACATTAACATCGAATTTTGTGCCTATTTCAGGAACTAGTGAACACTTCTTCACATATTAATGTTCCTACACTTAATTCTCACAGCCTGTTTACAATTAGGCTCTCAAACTCTAACCATAGACTCATTAACTATGGACTTGGAGATCTACAAAAGGATTCTTGAAATGATCAAGCACAGAAGGAGAATGCATAGAAACATCGGGCATAGTTTTTCTTCCATTTTTGAGAAATTTACAATTGAGTGATGAGAGAGACCTCACCTCACTTCTAAGATGTCTAATGACTCATACAACTAATGATTACTTTATTCTCATGCTCTCTCATATTTTCCCCGACTTTTTCCTTGTATATATAGGCAAATATTTACAATATCATGACTATACAAAAGTATAAGTGAACTATCTCTGAACTAATGTACATATGTGTACATCTCTTTCAACTTCTGAATATGCACTTGCTCCATGCTTCATAACTTGAACTTTCCTTCAGTCCTTGACTTCCAAACTTTCATTAAAACTTCAATTGTTGATTGCCCTGCACCAACAGCTCCCCCTCAATCATCAATTGAGGTTTTCTCTATCTTGTTTATACCTGCCATGTCTTTGAATCTCTTTAGCTTTGGTCCATCCAAGCTTTTGGTTAGCATATCAGCTATCTGATCTTTTATTGAAGTATGTATGACTTCAATCTCTTTATCCATCACCTTCTCTCTTACAAAGTGATACTGAATCTCAATGTGTTTGGTCCTGGCATGAAAAACAGGATTAGCAGCTAAATACAATGAACTCATGTTATCCCCATGAATGGTAGGTGTACTCTCTATGATGTCAAAACTCTTCATGAGAGTCTTAAGCCATATTACTTCCTTTGCAGCTTCAACCATGCCTTTGTACTCAGCCTCTGCAGATGACAAAGCAGCTGTGTGTTGCTTCTTTGAGCACCAAGAAATTAACTTATCTCCCACATAACATAAGTATCCATATGTTGATCTCCTATCATCAGGATTACCTGCCCAATCTACATCACTATATATCTTGATGTTTGTATCTGATGTAAAACCATAATACAAACCCTCTTTGAGTGTACCCTTAATGTACCTCAACACTCTTTGACCTGCAATCCAATGTTCTTCCCTAGGACAATGCATGAATTGAGATAAAACTTCAACTGCATATGACAAGTCAGGTCTAGTTAAAGTAGCATAAATCAAACTACCAACCAAACTTTGATATAACTTCAAGTCCTTGAACTCTTCTCCTCCATATCTGCTCAATTTGTGATTCACCTCCATTGGAGTAGGTGCTACCTTGCAATCATTCATCTTAAACTTGATCAATAAGTTTCTCAAATACCTTTCTTGAGTCACATACACTCCATGTTGAGTATATGAAATCTCCATGCCCAAGAAATATGACAAGTCTCCCAAATCACTGATTTTGAACTCTTTCTCCATTTGCTTCTTTAGGCTTTGAATGCCTTTCTCATTTGTACCTGTAAGAATTATATCATCAACATATACGCACATGTATATGAACCCATCATCACTTGCTTTAACAAGCAAGCTACTATCTGCTTTAGATACTTGAAATCCAAGTTCTTTCAAGAACTTCACAAGTCTATAATTCCATGCCCTTGGGGCCTACTTCAAACCATACAAAACTCTCTTGAGCTTGCACACATGATCTGGATACCTTCCATCTCTGAATCCTTGTGGTTGCTCCATGAAAACATCATCTGAAATATAACCATTTAAAAAAGCATTCTTCACATCTAATTGACATAATTTCCAACCTTTACATGTAGCAATGGCTATGAGTGTCCTGATGGTTGTCATCTTTGCCAGAGGACTATATGTTTCATCATAATCTACACCATAAGTCTGAGCAAAACCTTTCACAACAAGTGTAGCTTTATACCTAAACACACTTCCATCTGCAAATCTCTTTGTCTCGTAGACCCATTTGCATCCAATGATCTTCTGGCTATTTGGTTTAGGAACCAACTCCCATGTCTGATTTTCAATCAATGCATCATATTCTTCCTGCATAGCTTTCTCCCAATTTTCCTTACCTTTTGCGTCTTCATATGTAGAAGGGTCTTCATCTGTCTTTATCATATAAGCATAATCTTTGGTAGCCAAAAAAGAAGTGTCATAGCTATACCTTGTAGGTTGCCACTTGTGTCTTGATGACCCTCTAAGTTCTCCACTCCTTGAGGTTTCTCGTTCATCACACTCAGGATCAAATCTTGGCATTCCTTCAACTTCAACCTGTACTTCATTATTCTCCTCTTCATCAAATATCTGAACCTTTGATTTACCTTTCTTTTGATTCACCACTTCTTCATCACCTTCATTAATATTGATTGTACCTGCATACCAAGTACCTTGCTCATCAAATGTAACATCTTTTGATACAAGAAATTGTTTTGTGGATGGACTCCACAACCTATATCCCATCTGCTTACCATCATATCCAATGAATACATACTTTTCAGCTTTAGGTTCCAATTTGTGCCTTAATTGTGATGGCACATATGCATATGCCAAACATCCAAATACTTTGCAATGATCTAATGTAGGTCTCTTATCCCACCATGCCTCATATGGTGTCATACCCTGCAAAGCTTTACATGGTAACCTATTAACCAAATAAGTAGTTGTATTTACAGCCTCAGCCCACAAGTAATTTGGGCAATTTTTCTCCTTCATCATTGACCTTGCAAACTCAACAAGAGTTCTATTCCTCCTTTCTGCTACACCATTTTGTTGAGGAGAGTAGGTGCAAGTAACCTCTCTTTTTATACCTGCATTCCACAAGTAATTACTGAACTCATTAGAAAAATACTCTCCCCCTCCATCTGACCTTAGTCTCTTCAACTTATGACCTGTACTTCTCTCTGCATACATATGATAATGTTTGAATGTATTGAATACCTCTGACTTATCTTTGATCACATAGATAGTGATCCATCTGGTAGCATCAGCAACATAAATCACATAATATCTTGAACCATTGATACTGAAATCCTTTGATGGCCCCCACACATCTGTGTGTACCAATTCAAGCTTTTCTGAATACATAAAACCATGCTTGGAATAAGATTGCTTATGAGCCTTACCTAATTGACATGCCTCACATCTGTATGTCATATGTTGACCTGCAACATTAGGCAATCCAAGCACTGAACCATTGTTAATCATATCTTTGATACCTCTTTCATTGAAATGTCCAAGCCTCTTGTGCCAAAGATCTAACTCAGAGATCTTATGCCCTCCATAGGTGAACAAGGCATGAACAACATTACCTTGCATTTTCAATGTGAACAATCTTCCTTATTTTTTCCCTAAAACAATCTGTTTATACCCATTGCTAGGGTCTTCCACAAACACTCCTTCATTAGTGAATCTAACTTCATAACCTTTTTCAACAATTTGTCCTACACTTATCAAATTCTTAGGAATTGTAAGAACATACAAGAACTTACTCAAGAGGATACTTCCATCCTTGGCCTTCACTGATCCAATTGACTTCACATTTTGCTTTGTATTGTCACCTGTTTGAACTACATGATTAGTTACCTTATTCTCCAAATTAGTCATCAATGCTATGTTACCACTCAGGTGATTGCTACACCCTGAGTCAATGTAGAAGACTCTTTGGTCTTCACTTTGCCTGCACAAGTTGCATTCATTATCAATGTTGAATCCTCCTTCTGATCTAAAGCATAATTGTAATAGGTATTGTTGTATTGTTGACTTTGGAATCCTCTACCTGCATTTCCTCCAAAGTAACCTGTACTACCTCTACCTCTGAAATTACCTCTTTGATTTCTGCTAGCTCTTCCTCTTGAATTAAAGTTTTGATTATATCCACCATTACTCTGAGTATTATGCCAGCAATCATTAGCTAAGTGATTTGTCTTACCACAAATCCAACAAGCCTTGACTCCATCTTTATTACTCCTGCCTCTTCCTCTACCTTTGCCACCTCCTCTTCCTCTTAGGAAGTTGGCCTGACTAGTTGTGCCTTCATCTTCATTTGCTTGTTGCTTCCCTTTGCTATTTTTCTTCTTATCCTTTGAATACATTGCATGACCTGCACTTTTGTCACCTTCACCTTTGAAATCCTGCTCAAAGGTTAACATATGTCCTTGCAAATGATTTAAGTCAAGAGTAAAATGATCAAGTGATAATTCAGTAGACAAAATGAATGGCTTCCATTTGTCATCACCTCTCAAACCTGTGAGGATTAGCCTTACCAATTTATCCTCCTCAATGTCTTCATCAATTGCACCTAATGCATCTGCAATATCCTTCATCCTTGTTACATAGTCTGAGATGGATTGAGAAGCCTTCTTCTTGAAAGTGGTAAATTCTGCCCATAAGGATGCCTTCCTTGACTTTGTAGTGTTTTGGAAATGCTCTTCCGAAGCATTCCATATATCGCTTGCACTTTCAAGACCTCTAATGTGAGGTAGCAAGTCTTTGCTCATAAGATGAGCTTCCATCCTCATTGACCATGTTGGATAGTTCTCTCTTCATCCAATTCTTCAAATCTGATAATTCCTCCCTAGTTGGAACACTAGGATCTCTGAATTGAGGCTTTTCTTCTTCACATGTGATGTAAGCTATCAAGTCTTTGCTCATAAGATGAGCTTCCATCCTCATTGACCATGCTCGATAGTTCTCTCTATCCAACAACTCTATTTGAAGAGAATCTCCCATCCTTTCTTCACCTGTATATTGAATTCTTCAACCTTTATGAGTAATAGCTGTACCTTAACTTTGAATAATGTTCCTTTTGTCTTCCTTGATGTCGTATGACCTCCTTCTCAAGCTTTGCCCTCAAGCTTTCACCTTCTGAGTCTTTATTTGTTTAATTCTTTATGTCTGCAGCAGTCGGGGTCCTCCTTCCTTCAATTTTGATGCTTCCTGCTCTGATACCACTGATGGAGAGTGTTAATCTCCAAAAGAACAAGTTACTCTTGTAATTAGAGCACCTCTATAACAAGAATAACTCAAACCTTCTCCAAATTTAGAGGATCAATGATCAATTATAAAGATTTTGAAAAATCTGTGAAGAAGATGACTACACAGAAAGTCTACTGCACATATCTCTCTCATTACCTTATCAGTTGTGTAACGTTTTTTATGAAACTTTGCACAAGGTGTCTCCTATAGTTTGCACACCTTCTCCAAGTTGAATCACTTCAAAAGATTCAGTATATCTTGAGAAATGATCTCAACAAGCTACCTATGTCTATAACTACTCTTCTGAGAAGTCGATTTAGACACCTATAACTTTTAACACTTGATTCTCTCAATCTAGAACCCATTTATGAAAATGCTTTTAGCCACAGATACCTTACCTTCAAACTTAAAGATTGAGTGCTTGTTTGCTCAAAACTTTACACTATGGAAGGAGAACTGACCAGAACATTAACATCAAATGTTGCGCCTTTTTCACGAAGTAGTGAACACTTCTTCACATATGAATGTTCCTACACTTAACTCTCATAGACTGTTCACAATTAGGCTCTCAAACTCTAACCGTAGACTCATTAACTATGGATTTAGACATCTACAAAAGGATTCTTGAAATGATCAAGCACAGAAGGAGAATGCACGGAAACATCGGGCACAATTTTTCTTCCATTTTTGAAGAAATTTACAATTGCGTGATGAGAGAGACCTCACCTCACTTCTAAGATGTCTAATGACTCATACAACTACTGATTACTCTATTCTCATGCTCTCTCATATTTGCCCCGACTTTTTCCTTGTATATATAGGCAAATATTTACAATATCATGACTATACAAAAGTATAAGTGAACTATCTCTAAACTAAAGTACATATGTGTACATCTCTTTCAACTTCTGAATATGCACTTCCTCAATGCTTCATAACTTGAACTTTCCTTCAGTCCTTGATGGAGAGTGTTAATCTCCAAAAGAACAACCTACTCTTGTGATTAGAGCACCTCTATACCAAGAGTAAGTCAAAACCTTCACTAAATTAGAGGTCCAATCTCCAAATTATCAAAATTGAGAAAATCTATGAAAAAGATAAAACACAGAAAAGTCTGCTGCACTATTTCTTCACATTGACCTATCAAACATGTAAAGTTTTTTATGAAACTTTGTATGAATCATCTCCTAGAGATTGCGCATCTCCTCCAAGTTGAATTACTTCAAAAGCCTTAGTATAACTTGAGAAATTTACTTCACAAGTTACCTATGTCCAAATCTGTACTTCTGAAAAGTCGATTTGACACCCCTAACTTCTTAACTTTGGTTCTCATAATGTCGAACCCGTTTTACAAAATGCTTCTAGCCATAAGTAGCTTATCTTTCAACTTAAAGATTAAGCCCACACTCATGCAAAACTTTAAACTGTGCTGGGAGAAATGATCAAAACAATAACTTCGAAATCTGCGCCTGTTTTAGGAACCTGTGAACACACTTCACATATGAATGTTCCTGTACTTAATTCTCTAAGCCTGATTGCAATTAGAAGCTAAAACTTTGTACAGAGGTCAAGCAACTCTCAACTTAGACTTGTACAAAAGCATTTCACGATTGATCTACTGTAGAAGGAGAACACGCAGAAACATCGGGCGCAAGATTTTCAATTACTCAGAAAAGTTTACAACTGAGTGATGAGAGCTAACTCAACTAACTTTTTCTCTATCTCATGACTTCTAACTTCCTCAATCTTGGCTTCTAACTATTGTCACATATGCTCTCATACATGCCCCGACTTTTCTCAAAGTATTTATAGATAATTTGTACAAGATTCTTACTCAAACAAAGATCTAAGTCACCTATGACTATACTAATGTACATATGTGTACACTTCTCTTATCCTCTGAATATGTCTTTCTTCCAAGCTTCAATAGTTGATCCTTCCTTCACTTTTTAACCTTCCAAGCCTTCAATTGGTGATTGGTCTGCACCAACAGCTCCCCCTCAATCATCAATTGAGGTCTTCACTATCTTCTTTATACCTGCCATGTCTTTGAACCTTTGTAACTTTGGTCCATCCAAGCCTTTTGTAAGCATATCAGCTATCTGATCTTTTGTTGAAGTATGGATTACTTCAATCTCTTTATCCATCACCTTCTCTCTTAGAAAGTGATACTGAATCTCAATGTGTTTGGTCCTGGCATGAAAAACAGGATTAGCAGCTAAATACAATGAACTCATGTTATCTCCATATATAATTGGTACCCCATGCATAATGTCAAGACTCTTCATCAAGGTCTTGAGCCAAATCACTTCCTTTGCAGCTTCAACCATGCCTTTATACTCAGCTTCTGTAGAAGACAAAGCAACTGTATGTTGCTTCTTAGAACACCATGAGATTAACTTATCTCCCACATAACACATGTATCCATAAGTTGATCTTCTATCATCTGGATTACCTGCCCAATCTGCATCACTATAAACTTTGATATTTGTATCTGAGGTAAACCCATAATACAAACCTTCATTGAGTGTACCCTTAATGTACCTCAACACCCTTTGTCCTGCAATCCAATGTTCTTTCCTTGGGCAATGCATAAATTGAGACAAAACCCCTACTGCATATGATAAATCAGGTCTAGTTAGAGTAGCATAGATAAGACTACCAACCAAACTCTGATATTGTCTCATGTCCTTGAATTCTTCACCTCCATACTTACTCAATTTGTGATTCACCTCCATTGGTGTAGGTGCTACCCTGCAATCATCCATTTTGAACTTGATTAACAAGTTCTTCAAATACCTTTCTTGTGTCACAAATACTCCATGTTGAGTATATGTAATCTCCATGCCCAAGAAGTATGATAAGTCTCCCAAGTCACTTATCTTGAACTCCTTTTCCATTTGCCTCTTAAGCTTTTGTATTCCTTCTTCATCTGTACCTGTAAGAATTATATCATCAACATATATGCACATGTATATGAAACCATTTTCACTTGCCTTGACAAGCAAGCTACTATCTGCTTTAGACACCTGAAAACCAAGTTCTTTTAGGAACTTCACAAGTCTATAGTTCCATGCCCTTGGGGCCTGCTTCAAGCCATACAAAGCTCTCTTGAGCTTGCACACATGATCTGGATACCTTTTATCTCTGAACCCTTGAGGTTGCTCCATGAATACATCATCTGAAATGTAACCATTCAAAAAAGCATTTTTCACATCAAGTTGACATAGCTTCCAACCTTTACATGCAGCAATAGCAATAAGTGTCCTTATGGTTGTCATTTTTGCCACAGGACTATAGGTCTCATCATAATCAATACCATATGTTTGAGCAAAGCCTTTGACAACAAGTCTAGCTTTGTATCTAGACACACTTCCATCTGCAAACCTTTTTGTCTTGTAGACCCACTTGCATCTAATAATCTTCTGACTATTTGGTTTAGGAACCAAATCCCAAGTTTGATTCTCCAATAGTGCATCATATTCCTCCTGCATAGCATTCTCCCATTTTTCCTTACCTTTTGCCTCTTCATATGTAGAAGGGTCTTCATCTGTATTCACCATATAAGCATAATCTTTTGTGGCTAGAAATGAAGTATCATAACTATACCTTGTAGGTTGCCACCTATTTCTTGTTGACCTTCTGAGTTCTCCACTCCTTGAGGTTTCTGGTTCTTCACATTCAGGATCAAATCTTGGTGTCTCTTCCACTTCAACCTGCACTTCATTATTCTCTTGCTCATCAAATATTTGAACTTTTGATTTACCTTTTCTTTGACTCACTTCTTCTTCATCACCTGTATTGATATTGATTGTACCTGCATACCAAGTGCTTTGTTCATCAAATGTAACATCCTTAGAAACCATAAATTGCTTTGTTGATGGACTCCACAATCTATAGCCCATCTGCTTATCATCATAGCCAATGAAAACATACTTTTCAGCTTTAGGCTCCAACTTGTGCCTTAATTGTGATGGCACATATGCATATGCCACACACCCAAAAACTCTGCAATGATCCAAGGTAGGTCTTTTACCCCACCAAGGCTCATATGGTGTCATACCCTGCAAGGCTTTACATGGTAGCCTATTGACCAAATAAGTGGCTGTATTTACAGCTTCAGCCCACAAATAATTAGGGCAATTTTTCTCCTTCATCATGGATCTTGCAAACTCAACAATTGTTCTATTTCTCCTTTCTGCAACACCATTTTGTTGAGGAGAGTACCTGCAAGTAATTTCCCTTTTTATACCTGCATTCCATAAGTAATCACTGAACTCATTTGAGAAATACTCTCCCCCTCCATCTGACCTTAGTCTTTTCAACTTATGACCTGTAATTCTTTCTGCATATGCATGATAGTGTTTAAATGTATTAAACACTTCTGACTTATCTTTGATCACATAGATAGTGATCCACCTAGTAGCATCATCAACATAAATCACATAATACCTTGATCCATTTATACTGAAATCTTTTGATGGTCCCCACACATCTGTGTGTACCAACTCAAGCTTCTCTGAGTACATAAAACCATGCTTGGAATAGGAATGTTTATGAGCCTTACCTAATTGACATGCCTCACATTTGTATGTCATATGTTGACCTGCAACATTAGGCAATCCAAGCACTGAACCATTGTTAACCATATCTTTAATACCTCTTTCATTGAAATGTCCAAGCCTCTTGTGCCAAAGATCTAACTCAGAGATCTTATGACCTCCATATGTGAACATAGCATGACCTATGTTGCCTTGAATCTTCAATGTAAATAATCTTCCTTCCTTTTTCCCTGAAACAATCTGTTTATACCCTTGGCTAGGGTCTTCCACATATACTCCATCATTAGTGAACCTTACTTCATATCCCTTTTCAACAATTTGACCTACACTTATCAAATTCTTAGGGATTGTAGGAACATACAAAACCTTACTCAATAAGGTGCTTCCATCCTTGGCCTTCACTGATCCAATTGACTTCACATTGTGCTTTGTATTGTCACCTGTTTGAACAACATGATTAAAAACTTTACTTTCCAAATCAGTCATCAAAGATATGTTACCACTCAGGTGATTGCTACACCCTGAGTCAATGTAGAAGACTCTTTGATCTTCACTCTGCCTTTCACAAGTTGCATTCATTATCAATGTTGAATCTTCCTTTTGATCTGAAGCATAATTGTAGTAGGTGTTGTTGTATTGTTGACTTTGGAATCCTCTACCTGCATTTCTTCCAAAGTAATTCCTTCCACCTCTACCTCTGTAATTACCTCTTTGATTTCTGCCACCTCTTCCTCTTGAATTATAATTTTGATTGTATCCACCATTATTCTGATTATTATGCCAACAATCATTAGCTAAGTGATTTGTCTTACCACAAATCCAGCAAGCTTTGCCTCCATCTTTGTTGTTCCTGCCTCTTCCTCTACCTTTGCCACCTCCTCTTCCTCTTAGGAAGTTGGCTTGAGTAGTTGTTACTTCATCTTCACCTGCTTGTTGTTTTCCTTTGCTATTCTTCTTCTTGTCCTTTGAGTACATTGCATGTCCTGTACTCTTGTCACCATCTCCTTTAACATCCTGCTCAAATGTTAGCATATGACCTAACAATTGATTTAAATAAGGAGTGAAATGGTCAAGTGATAGTTCTGTAGACAAAATAAATGGCTTCCATTTGTCATCACCTCTCAACCCTGTAAGGATTTGCCTTACCAATTTATCCTCCTCAATGTCTTCATCAACAGCTCCTAAAGCATCTGCAATATCTTTCATCCTTGTTACATAGTCTGAGATGGATTGAGAGGCCTTCTTCTTGAAGGTAGTAAACTCTGCCCATAAGGATGCTGTTGGAAGGTGTATTTTTGAAGAGTATTTTTGATGAAGAAAATTAGTAAAAAGTCAAAAAATTTGTAAAATATTTATGCAATGATTGTAAAAATAAGGAAGAGTCTTCCTTATGTGGTTGAGGATCTCATGTAATTTTTGTAGAATTTTTAGAAACTCTTAGATAGCATTTCTTTAGAAAATTAGAGAAAAAGACCTAATTTCAAGTGTGAAAAGGGACACTTGAAAATGTATATAAGTCAATTTTCTCTATTTTGGAGAGGTTGGTTAGTCATTTGCTCAAGCTATCAATAGAGAAGAAAGAGTTTCTGCAAAATCGTGTTTTCTCCTGTTGAGTGTATTTCTTTTGATGTGTGAGCTTGTCTCTTGCTTAATCATGGAGATTTGTGAGTCATATTTGTGTATTACTGAGTAAGTTGTATGAAGAGAGAGGCCTATCTTCCTTATGTGGTTGAGGATCTCATGTAATTTTTGTAGAATTTTTAGAAACTCTTAGATAGCATTTCTTTAGAAAATTAGAGAAAAAGACCTAATTTCAAGTGTGAAAAGGGACACTTGAAAATGTATATAAGTCAATTTTCTCTATTTTGGAGAGGTTGGTTAGTCATTTGCTCAAGCCATCAATAGAGAAGAAAGAGTTTCTGCAAAATCGTGTTTTCTCCTGTTGAGTGTATTTCTTTTGATGTGTGAGCTTGTCTCTTGCTTAATCATGGAGATTTGTGAGTCATATTTGTGTATTACTGAGTAAGTTGTATGAAGAGAGAGACCTATTGCTGTAAATGAGTGGAAAGGACTGAAGGAAGTTCCAAAATTGTGAAAATCGTCTGTTGGTACAGAATCGCGATTGTCTCGTCTTTGTGATTCAGGTGATATTTTTCAGTTTTGAGTTCATATTTGTATTCTGCTAATGAAATGGCATGGTTTTGACACAAAGAACATGGAAAATGATGGAGATTTGCCTTAGTTATGGTAAACTCAAGATTTTCTCTTCATCTTCAATTTCTCTCAGCAATCCAGCCATCAATCTCTTATTTCCTTGAATCTATTATCTTGAAGGGGCTGTGGTCTTGTGGATATTCCTAGGATTGACAAAATAAAGATGATTTGTTGATTCTTTGTTACTTCATGATTGGAGAGGACAACTTGGAGTCCAAAACAAAACATTTTTTGGCGCCGTTGCCGGGGAACATTCCAAGAACTTCTTTGAAGTTGGACCTTTGCTGGATCTTCAGTTGATGATGGTAAACAAGGTAAAGCTCATCAATAAGGAAAATTGCACATAAATAGGTAGATATCATTGTTTGTCTTTAGGGAAGAAGAAAGCAATGGATGTCTTGTAGAAGTGGAAGTGCTGAAATGTTTGTAGATTGATAGTTGCTCATCATTTTGGTGAAGTAAAAGTGCAGGTGTGTGGAGGATTTGAGCCAAGAAGCTGAAGATGGAGGTAACTTGAATCTATTCTTGCATTTCTAGATTTCTTTTTGCCCAAGTACTAGACACCATGGGTGATCTTGGGAAGATAACATGGTGATATTAAGGAAAGGACAGTTAAAGTAGCTAGATGTAAGAATGAGGGATTCAGTTGTTGACCAAGTCTGAGCATTAAATCTTGAGTTGTGCTGCATTTTGAAAAAAATCATATGATTGAGTTTATCTTTACAAAATTTGATTGCCTTTCATAACACTTTTTCATTGGAGAACCTTTCTTTGGTACTTTAGTGATAGCTAAGGACATAGAAACTCATAACCAATCAAGAACCATAGGATCAGTTGATTTCCAAAATCAGAAACCCTAAGTAAAGTGTTCACCTTTATTTTTAGGGCAAAAATACCAAACAAATTCACAAAACTCATCAAAAACAATCAAACAAATTTCTTTTCTTGATAAGAAGTTGGAGTGAGGTGTTATGGATTAGGAGTGACTGTGAAAAACTGGAAAAGAAAGCAAAAAATGATCAAAAAATCAGGAAATTGAAAAACACGATTCTCTGCACAGAATCGCGACTTTCTGAAAAAAGTAATTGATTTTGAAATAACATTGTAAGTGAAGGTTGAATTGAAGTTCTTGAAGGGTTTTGAAGGTAATCAAGAAGAAAAAACTACTCAAAGTGGCATAAAATCAAAAATAGAGAAAAACACGATTTTCTGCACAAAGTCGCGATTTTTTGAGGGAGATTGTGATTTTGGTGCAAAAAATTCAGGAGTAGAGTGAATTACAAAGAAAAGAAGGAATTGAAGCAAAACAAAGAGAAAGAAAGTTTAAAAAATAAAAAAGTTATCAAAAAACCCAGAAAATTAGAAAACACGATTCTCTCAACAGAATCGCGATTTTCTGTAAAAAGTGTTGTTCTGAAATAACTTTTCAGGTGACTCATGTATTGAAGTTGTGAAGGATATTGAGAGAAGGCAAGGACATAGAATACTCAAAATTGCACAAGAAAAAGATCTACAGAAAAAACACGATTCTCTACACAAAATCGCGATTTTCTGTAAAGAAAGTTTTTTGGAATCTGTGGTAAATTTGGGTACATTGAGATAAGGAAGTGTAAGGAAGATTAGGTAGATTGAATAAGTGAAGAGGAATAATTGAAAGAGTGTGGAAAACTGAAACTTGAAAAAAATCGCGACTTTCTGAGTACAAAATCGTGATTTCTTGAGCACTATATAAACAGATAATTGAAGAAAAAATTCATTTGAGAGTGAGAGTGAGGGAGAGAGAGAGTGAGCAGAGCTGCCAGAATCGCGATTTCCAGCAAACAGTGGACTTTGGAACATTTGCACCCAAGGAAGAAAGGTAAGAATCCTAACTTCATATTTGAATACATATTTTTGGTTTTGAGTGAAAAATAACACCAAAAAATAGAAAAATCAGAGGAGGACAGAATCGCGATTTTCTGATTTCTTGAGTTTTTACTAAGGAATCAGTAATTTTTGCTTTAGTTGCTTCATTGCATGTTAAAAATTTGATAAGGCGATTCTATAGGTGAAAAAATATTGAAAAAATCAATAAGTTGAAATTCTGCCAAAAATTGGACAAAATCGTGATTCTGAGTTTCAACTCAAAATCGCGATTCTGTGAAAAAGTGCCAACAACATCGCGATTCCCAGAACGCGATTTTCATAAGAAAATCGTGTTTTTGACAATCTGTGAGCAATCACGATTGTCTGGGAACAAAATCGTGGAAAAACACGATTCTGACACAAAATCGTGAAAAACACGATTCTGTGAACAAAATCGTGAAAAACACAATTTTCACACAAAATCGTGAAAAACACGATTCTGTGAACAAAATCGTGAAAAACACGATTTTCACACAAAATCGTGAAAAACACGATTCTGTGAACAAAATCGTGAAAAACACGATTTTCACACAAAATCGTGAAAAACACGATTCTGTGAACAAAATCGTGAAAAACACGATTTTCACACAAAATCGTGAAAAACACGATTCTGTGAACAAAATCGTGAAAAACACGATTTTCACACAAAATCGTGAAAAACACGATTTCACACAAAATCGTGAAAAACACGATTTTGACACAAAATCGTGAAAAACACGATTTTGACACAAAATCGTGAAAAACACGATTTTGACACAAAATCGCAAAAAACACGATTTTCAACAGAAAATCGTGAAAAACGCGATTTTCACACAAAATCGTGGAAAACACGATTTTCAACAGAAAATCGTGGAAAACTCACAGGTAGGCACAAAATCGTGAAAAACTCACAAGTAAGTAGAGAATCGTGAAAAACACGATTTTCAACAGAAAATCGTGGAAAACTCACAGATAGGCACAAAATCGTGAAAAACAGCAAATTCATCAGAAAATTATGAAAAACCCCAAATGCATCATAAAATCGTGAAAAACACGATTTTCATCTGAAAATCGTGAAAAAACACTACTGGCAGTAGAAAATCGTGAAAAACCCTAATTTCATTAGAAAGTCGTGAAAAACACAAAACATAGGAAGAAAATTAAAACACACACAATTTTGGACAGAAAATTGTGGAAAACCAATATATTGGTTAGGAAACTGTGACAAACACTCTGTTGAGTATTAGAAATTTGTCAAGAATAGTTGAATGATACTAAGATCTGGAAATAAAATAAATTCAATTCCTAAACAAGACCTAACAAGGAAGGAAAAAGAGCCAGGAAGTAATAAAAGATCAGAAAGAAGTTTAGGCCAAGAAAATAACATGGAAAACCTAAATGAAACAAATGAGTCAATAGAAACTGGGGATTTTAGAAACATCCTTAAATACATGTATACAAATAGGTTTGGAACCTATATATACCAGGATGGAATGCATAAATTCCTCATTAGACTGAGAAATTTAGAAATTCCCCTGAATATAACTCCAGTAGCCCAATTCAAAGATGGAAGATATGAAGACAGGCAAGGATGTGTATACATCTTCTCTCAAGACCCAGAAAATTCAAATGATCTAGGGCAATGTGCTGACAAAGGACCTTGGGAACATAACATGGGACAACCAGACATGCCTAGACCAAATGAAAACTACACGAATAATGAACAAAATTATGGGAGAAGGACACATGCTTCACCAAATCCCTTTGACAGAGAACCAGAAGGAAACAATGACTTCCCACTCAGAAGAAGACCTCATTGGCAACCTCAGGGTAGGATGCTTAGACCATACCAAGTAGCCAAATGCATGAAGAACCAATATGAAGGGTATTCAGATCCTCATGCTCATGCTGCAGAATTTAGACAACTGATTAGAGCAGAGGAAGTAGAAGATTACAAGGTACAATTTGAAGCATTTGGTCTAACCCTAACAGGGCCAGCCTTATCATGGTTCATTCCTTTGAGAAAAGAAATGTACCTAGACATTGAATCTTTCTTAGAAGCTTTCATTGGTGAATTCTCTAAGACTGGAATCAAACATAGTACAGCCACATTGATACACAGCTTCAAACAACAAAAGGAGGAAAATGTTAGGGAAGCAGCCAGAAGGTTTAAGCAGTACATTGATAGATGCCCAAGAGAAGAAGTACCTTCCATGGCAAAACAAGTATCCTTATTCATTGAGGGATTGAAAAGTGCCCAATTAAGGACCCTAGTATACTATAGGAGATGTCCTGATTTAGCAGCCTGTGTTAAGGAAGCAATAGATTTGGAGGACAACAGAGGTCAAGATTTGTTAGCATTTGATCAACCCAGATCTTATGAAGACAAAATTCCTCCAGCAGAAGAGTTGGCTCAGGCTATTGCTAAAGCCCTAGAGGTAAGCACTAAAACTAATCTGATAAACTCTAGGATAAACACAAACAAGAAATGTTATATTTGTGGAGAAAATCATCTGGCACAACAATGCCCTTATCAGAAACCACAACACTTACAAGATAGGAAGACACTCAAGTATTGTACACTAGAGAGAAAATGGACAAACCATACCAGGGAGGAATGCTTCTATAACAAACAACCTGTCAAGGAAAGAGACTATATGGCTCAGAGGGAATCAGGTTATACCGAGCAACCAAGACCAGTATTGGGACAACAACCTCCCATTCCAACCAATGTGGTACCAGTCAAATATACACCCATTGACGAAGGAAATTCAAGATTCAGATCACCTTATAAGGAGGAGTATCAATGGAGTGAGGGACATCAGGAAGAATGGGAAGATTATGAAATAAGGGAACCTGAGCTTAAAGCCCTAGATCTGGGAAATGGAAAAATTGAAATGGACACAGCAACATTCATGTACATTACTAACAACTACATGTCCAATCAAAAACCTCAATTCAAAGGGGGACCAAAGATAACATGTTATAGGTGTGGGGGAGAGCATTTCATTAGAGATTGTCCACAACCTCCAACATTCAGGATAGAGGGAGCATATTGTAAGGATTGTGGTAGAGAACATCTGATCAAGGACTGTCCAAAAAATCCCCAAAAACAACAGAACACACCTAATAACATACCTTTAAAAACAGTCAAAATTATGGAACAAGAGGAATTGAGTGACAATGATCAAATTGAACTTAATGTTATAACAAGGGCACAAGCCAAACAACAAGGAACAATTAAAGAACAAAATGAGGGTTCCACATCAAAAGGGAAGAAAAATAGACAAAGAGGGAAATGGGAAAAGAAAAGAAAAGTGGGCAAAAGTCTGGAAGAAGACAGTCAGGAACAAACAAATTCAAAACATTCTTCCAGTCAGGAACAAACAAATTCAAAACATACTTCTCATCAAAAGACCCAGAATCTGTCAGAATTAGGAAATTCTCAGAGCCTAGACACCCTAATCAAAGCCTATAAAGGAAGGATTCAAGAAGGACCAAGCCCTGCAGATCATGCAATGGCTTATCCCATACCGGATTTAGAACATGAAAGGATGCTAAAATGCAAACAAATTATCCAGGAAACACAACTCAGATTAGGGGAAGAAGACAGCTCTCGGAGAACATTTGATCAGCATGAAAAAACAAAAACCAAGGAAGATGATAAAGAAGGCAATCCACACATAACATTCCAAATAAGTTTAGATGAACATTGTAGTATTACATGTCATACAACATGGGAAAATTTGTTGAAACAAAATCCTCACCTACAAAACAAGATGAACAAGGAAGAAACAATATCTGGAAACCTTCATTCACCAACACAAGAATTAGAGGAACTATGGTATATTCCTATTGACAAAATAGGAGGGTATTGTGAAGGAGAAGAAGGGAATTCAACTTTAAAATTACAATATGGAAAACATTCAGCAAAAGCCATTTTGGATAGTGGATCAGGAGTGGCTATAATGACTAAACAAACCTGGGAGAAATGGGGAAGAAAGGAATTATTACCCACTAAAATGAGATTACAACTTGCAGATGGACATATAGAAAAGCCCCTAGGAATTTGGGAAAAAGTGATTGTGGACATATGTGGCATAGAAATAGAGCATACTTTTGCTATAGTAGAATTTCCGCAATCCACATCTTATGAAATTATCCTAGGAAGACCCTTCATGAGACAAATGCAAATTGTACAAGATTGGGGTAATGATTGTTTATATCTTCAGAACCAGGGGAGAATAACAAGAGTAAACTTAAGAAATGGCCACTATTGTGACATATCTCCTAGAGAATGGTATAAAATACATCAAAATCAACCAGAAAGTGAAGAATCAGAGAGGGAGGATCAGGAAGAAGGTGAATCAGCAGTTTGGAAGTGTAACATATTAAGAAATATCACAAATAGGAAAAGGAAGTTAAGAAGAGAAGATTGTGTGGAAGAAAGAGAAATACAAGATGAAAATTATGTGCCTCAACAATTCAAAGATGAAGAGTTTGAGCCTTATGGATGGAATCAAATCTTAGCTACCATGGATTTGGCCAGTGAGGAATATGTGGGAATGGAATTTCAAAATGAGGAAGGATTTGACATCTTCCACATTGGCATACACATGATAGGAGTATCACAAAGAGAAGAGGATCAAAATCAAGAAATGATATTAACAGAAGGAAAATCACAATATTTGGAAACAGTAAAAGCTGAGGATGCAATCAAAGACAAAATCTCAGGCAAATACAAGGAACATAAACACAAAGAAACAGAAAGAGACCAGGAAAAGGAAAAGAAAGAGAAGAAGATAAACAAAGATCAATACTTTGATGTACCAGCAAACTTTAAAACTTATGAAGTAGAAGACAGACTACTTCTGAGAATGAAACCAAAAAGAGAGAAGAAGAAAGGGGAAGCATATGATAATGAAGAACAAACAAAGAAAATTGTAATTACACAGGAAGAGGGAGAAGAGAGACAAATAGTAATAGCTGATGACATGACATCACAAGAAGAAGAAGCATTAAGGAACCTAGCAAAGAAATATAGGGATGTATTTGCTTACAGTTATAAAGATTTGAAAGGAATTGATCCAAAAATTTGTGAGCATAAGATCCCTATGACACCTGATGCAAAACCAAGCAAACAGAGACATTATACATTTAATGACAAATACTCTGCCAAAATAAAGGAAGAAATTGACAAGTTGTTGGCTGCTAATTTCATTTATGAAATAGAGTACACTGAATGGATATCGCCTATAGTTGTGGTGCCAAAAAAGAACGGGAAACTTAGGGTATGCATTAACTTGAAGAAAGTAAATGCAGCAACTATAAGGGATAGTTATCCACTGCCAATAACAGATCATCTTCTTGAGAGAGTTGCAGGAAAGGAAGTCTATAGTTTTCTAGATGGCTTCTCAGGATACAATCAAGTACCAATAGCTTTAGAGGACCAACATAAGACTGCCTTTTCTACAGAATGGGGGGTTTATGCTTTTAGGGTTATGCCCTTTGGATTGACCAATGCCCCAGCAACTTTTCAAAGGTTGATGTGTCATATTTTCAAAGAATTCCTGAGAAATGTGATGGAAATCTATGTAGATGACTTATGCACTTTTTCTTTAAAAAGACAAGATCATTTACAAGATTTGGAAAGAATATTCAGGAAGTGCAGGACATATAGAGTATGCTTAAACCCAGAAAAGTGTGTATTCTATGTCAGACAAGGAAGAATGTTGGGTCACATAGTGTCAAAAAATGGAATCTCTACTGATGAGAAGAAAATAAAAGCCATAATAGAGCTTCCTAGACCAACAAATGTGAAGGAACTCCAAACTTTTATGGGACATTGTGGGTACTACAGAAAATTTGTATACAAATTTGCTGATATAGCCAAGCCCTTATATGCCCTCATCACAAAGTTTGAGTGGACTGAAGAATGTGACCAAGCATTTGAAACATTAAAAACTTGTTTGGTGACAGCACCAATTTTAAAAACACCTCAGTGGGATAAAATCTTTCATGTACATGTCGATGCTTCAAATTATGCTCTGGGATGTGTGTTAGCACAACCAATAGAAGGAAGCAAATTAGATTTTCCAGTAGCATATGCAAGTAGACAATTAAACATCGCAGAAAAAAACTACACAACTACTGAGAGAGAAGGATTGGGAATGATCTTTGCTGTCAAAAAATACAGACATTATCTATTGGCCAACAAGTTTAAATTCTTTGTGGATCACCAAGCTCTACTCTATTTAGTAAATAAACCATGTCATACAGGAAGAATAGTAAGATGGTTTCTTTTACTAATGGAATTTGAATTTGAGGTGGTGGTTAGACAAGGAAAAACACACTTGAGAGCAGATCATTTATCAAGAATTCAGTCAAAAGAACCTAGTTCACCTATAGATGATGATTTGCCAGATACATACTTATTCAAGGTGGAAAGTGTTCCTGAATGGTCGATGTCATTAATTCCCTTGCTAACCATGGGACCTTGTAGGTCATTAGCAAATAACACACATCTGGTGTTACAAAGCAGGAATTTCATGTTGTTAGCTGGACATTTGTATCACCTCAATCAGTCAGGTATACTGGAATATTGTACTCCAGAAGAAGAGCAACATGAATATGTAAGAAAAGCTCATTGCTGGAATCCATGTACTCATGCTTCTACGATTGTCACTCTTAGTAACCTTAATAGGATGGGAGTACATTGGCCAAATAAGATTCAAGATGTGGAGAGATATATTGATAATTGTCAAAAATGTCAAACATGGCAGAAAGCAGAATTAATAACTCTATATTGGTTTCAGAAAAACCCTGAATGGAGTGAAAATATTGTTGAGAAGTTGAAGAGAAAGGAGAAAGGGGAACAAGTAATAGCTGGTTCTGATTCAAGAAATCTACAAGTGATCTCGGAGGAATATCAACTCATAGGAGAACAATTATACAAGAGAGGAATGGATGGATATCTGAGAATTTGTGTTCCAGAAGAAAGGTATTTAGAGATGTTGGAAATGGCACACTCAGGAGTAGCTGGAGGACATTTCTCAAGTGATAGAACAGCCAAACTCATCTTATATTCTGGCTTTTGGTGGCCAACCCTATTTCCCGATGCTAGAACTTATGTGAAAAGATGTGATGTCTGTCAAAGGGTAAGCCAACCAAACAAAAGAGATAACATGCCATTAATTCCTTTAATTTCAGCCAGAGCTTTTAGTAAATGGGGATTGGACTTTATTGGACCAATACATCCTCCAGCCAGACAATCTCATGCAGAATACATACTAGTAGCTACAGATTATTTGACAAAATGGGCTGAGGCCAAAGCTACTAAAAAAAATGATGCGCACACCACTGCTAGATTTTTGTATGAAAACATTATCACTAGATTTGGACTACCAATTGAATTGGTAAGTGATAGGGGGACTCATTTTTTGAATCAGATCATAGAAAACATGACTAATTATTTCATGATTAGTCACAACAAGTCAGCCCCATATCACCCACAAGCCAATGGGTTAGCAGAAAGCACTAATAAAGTACTTTGCAATGTATTGTCCAAATTAGTCAACACAAACAGAAATGACTGGGATTATCAACTGAATCATGTTCTTTGGGCTTATAGAGTGGCATACAAAACAGCTTTAGGGACTACACCATTTAATTTGGTGTATGGCCAGAATGCAGTTTTACCCATGGAATTTCTTATTCCAACACTGAAGGTGGGTAGCCAATACAATTGGACAGGACATGAATTATCTGAGAGAGTCATAGACTTAGAAAAACTGGGAGCATCGAGACTCCAAGCAGTGATGAGTATATACACAAACAAGAAAAGACAAAAAGCTTATCATGATGTTCACATAAAAGACAAAGATCTACAAGAAGGAGACCTGGTCTTAGCTTACACAATCAAAGAACATCAGAAAAAGTTTCAGAAAAAAGGTCATGGGCCATATATCATACATCAGATAAGCAAAAGTGGAGCTATTCAGTTAGCCAATATTGATGGGGAAATCATGCCAAATTTCATAAGTGGATGTAGAGTGAAGAGGTATGAGTGCCCATTAACTACTGAGGAATGGAGAAGATTGCAAAAGGCTCAAAATAGGAAAAAAAGAGGAAGAAAGTGTTAGAAAGGAGGCTCAACTGGAAGCCAAAGAGAGAATTAGAAAATTGAAACAAGTGTGCTTATGTGAAAACACTCTAAAGCAAAAAGAACATTTGCCTTTGATTATGATGAATTACCAGAATGAAAACATAAGGGTTTTGATAGATTCGGGAGCTCAAGTGAATCTAATTAGCTCAGCCTTGATCAATAAGTTTAATCTTAAGAGAGCTGAAAGCAGAATTCTGATCAAAACCCTGGGTGGGAAAAGAATTCAAAGCATATCTTCACTTTCTGTTAAAGTTAAATTTAATAATGAATATATGGAGATAGATTGTGAAGAGTGGCCAGACCATTTAATGACTGAAAAGCTGATTTTAGGGCAACCATGGCTCAAACAAGGTAAATCATCTTAAATTTTGAAAAAATGAAGCTTAATTTGACCATCAAGGACAAAAAGTTTTTAATGTTCTTTCTGAGTAATGAAGAGCAGGTAGTTCATATGGATGTTCATGACCCACATCTCGAAGGATTTGCTTTCTCAATGGAGGACAGGAACATTTTGACAATACAAAGTGATCAAGCTTCATACACTCAAGACCAGCCAAAGACTGAAGAGGTAAAGGTTGATGAGGAGACAAAACAGAGAAGACTATTATTGCCAAAGTTGCAATATCAACAAAACAGAACAAAAAGAATATGGAAACAGGTCATGCACAGTTATGGCTCACCAAAACAGGAAATTAAAACAAAATGGATATGGAAGCCAAAAAATGTCACAAAATGTTCATCTACAGAGCGTGGATATTTCCATAACAGAAGCACAATTGGAGTAAAACATTACTGGGTGAAAAAATCGGAATTAGATCAATGGAAGAGGGATAATCCACGATGGACCTATTTTTGGAATTTTGAAAAGGACAAAAAAATATTTCCTTCTTTCCCCTTAGAAGAAAATTAGGAGGGGAAGGAAAGAAGGCAAAAAAAAAAAAAAAAAAAAAAAAAAAAAAAAAAGAGAAAATTTCTATTTTCTTGATTTTCTTTCTAAAAATAAAAGAACACAAAGCAAGATATAGGGAGGGAAAGAGTAACTTATTATGGAAAAAAGTTGTTTTGTCTTATTGATTTTTAATTTTTTGTGATCATTTTTTCTTTTTTACCACTACTTTTTCAAATATCTTCATTAATCATCTTTTCTAGCATCATCTTTTTAATTCAGGAATTGTTTTTTTTGAGTAAAGAAGTGACAATTGGAGAGAGCACAATAGATGTCTTGCTACACCTGTGTTGCTCACTTAAAATTGAGTCTCTTGAAAAAAAAGCAAAGCAAAAATTACTGGGAACTTGTCTTTTTTATTTTTTATATGTCAGTAACATTCCAGAATAATATAGTATTTTCTTATGAAATCTTGTGACTCATGTGGGTGGAGTATTTTCTTTTCTGTTATATATAAATTCAGGATGGTGAATACAAAGGAGTTGGCAATCCACGACTTCAAAGCTGATTCAGTGACTTTGTCCAGAGGACACTGGTTTTTGGACAGTGATACAGCAGAAGAACAAGTGGACTTAGAATCCGATGAAGACCAAGAAATCCCAGAAGCTGAAAAAATAGCAAAAGAACTTAAAGAAATTCTGGGAGTGATAGGACAGCATATCTTCACAGTAGCAGTGGGAGGATATAAGTACACCATGCTGTGCCAAGAATTTTACAGGTTTCAGAAAACTTCTGTCAACCTCAAAAGATGGAAAGCTGTGGGATTGCACAAGCTCTTAGAAGAACCTATTTTCTTTATTGACTTTGAAAGAGTGGCACAAGTGATGGGAAGTTTAGAGGAAGTGGGAAAAGGCAATGATGCCTACTTCAGATGTAAAGTGAAGAATAAAGACAATCAGGAGGCAGGGATAGTCATCAAAGCAGAACATATCAGAGCCGCCTTACAGTTCTATCCAATGGGCACTAAACTGGACCAAAGTTTTGTCAAGAAAAATAAGGAGACTTACACGGGGTATGTAAAGTTCACTGACTTCAAGGGAAAAGAAAATGAAGAATATGCTATAAGAATGTTCTTGCAGTTCTTTTGTTTTCCGAAATTACCAAGGTATACCATGCCTCATAAGTCAGTAACTCTATTAATGTTCAATAACAAAGATAGAACCAAGCCATTTGGGGTGATGGATGTCTCACCTTACATCCATGAACAGCTGAAGGAAGCAGCAAAGCACTGGGAGCAGAAAAAATTCATGAATGGAGCCCAGTTTTTGACAAAAATCATTTATCATGTTCTAGGAATGGAAGAACAGTTAAAGTTAGCTCCTGAGGCACAGTACTTCAGAAATTTGATGTCAGGAATCAAAAGTCCTCCTAGAAAAGCACTTGGAAGAGAATCAGAAGGACAAACTCGCATGAGGGGAACAGGAATGAAGAGAAAAGTAATATCTGAGGAAGTGATTCCAGTAAAGAAAAGAAAGTTGGACCCCAGAAAAGTAGAGTTAGAACAGGCGGAAGAAACAAGAGAGGAACAGGTGGCAGCACAGAAAAAGGTGCAATCCTCCAGTGAACCTCATCCTCCGCAGACAAGCAAAGAACAGCTTTACACTTATCTCACTCAAGGAAACAGCAAAAGAGCCATATACGAGGCACAATATCAAAAAATGTTGGAAGATTTTTCATGTAAAGCTACCGATTGGATCCAAGAAGAGGTGGAGCACTATGAAGCATTGCATGAAGAAATGATGGCAGCAGAAACTGAGGAGATATTTGTGAAGAAGGAGGTAGAATTGCTGGCATACTTCAAGGAGTTGCAAGGACCTCCAGAGGCCAGAACTACGGTGATAGTGAAAAAGAAGATGCCAAGGAAACCTGTTCAAAAGAAGAAGATGATAAAGAAAGGGAAAGGAAAGATGGCAGATGAACCTGTGATAAAAGAAATGAGACAAGTAATTACCAAAGAAACACAAAAGCTAACCTCAGAGATGGAAGTGTCAAAGCCTATAGAACAAGAAGTGGGAGGATCTTCACGATTCTCATCTGATTCAGATAGCGACATTGAGAGTTTTTTGCTAAAAAGTTTAAATCTGTCAATACCCAACACTCCCAATATAGCTGCACAGGCTGTGGAAAAAGTGAAAACACCTGAGGATTCAAGTAAGAAACCTCAAGAGAAGCAGACACAGGAGGAAATAGTTCCACAGATGAGTGATGAAGAAAAAAGGAGGCAGTTAAAAGGAAAGGCAAGGATGACAGAAGAGGAAGACCAGAAGAGAAATGAAGATAGTTCTGGAATAATGAATGTTGACAAAAATTCAATATGGACCAACCCATCACAGACACAGTTCAAATTAAATGCAAGGTTGACTGCAAGTTTGGAGGAACTAGCAAGGAGAGTATTCGGCAGTTCAAATGATCCGCAGAAGGATGCATCCAAAGAACAGGAAAGCAAGGAGTTAGAATCAGAAAAGAATGCTCAAGAGGTTTTGGGACAAGTAATAGAGGAAGGAATTGTTCAAAGTATAAAGGATGTGCTGCAGGATATAAAAAGCAGTGAGGAATTTACATCTAAGAATGATCAAAAACAGGAGGTGGAAGTAGATTTTATGGACATTAAGGAGCAAGATCAGGAATGCATAAAAGAGAAAAGTAATGACCAGGTTGCTGGTATAAAAGAAATTGAATCAATTGAAGTTCAGGAAAAGCAAGAACAGGAAGACCAACTCAAGAAAGTTCAACAAATTCTTGTTGAAAAGGACTCAAACAAAAGTCAGGAAACCCTAACACAAGAGAAGGAGATACTAATTAAGGGAGACCAGCTCTTCACAGAGAAGCAACAAGTATTGGAAGAAAAGAAGCCATTAGAAAAGAAGGAAGCTTCAGATTTCTCAGAGCAGAAGAGTGCAAATGACAGAGCACTAGTTTATGAGGAGGAAGATAACAATCAGGATACAGAGAACTATGATCACAGTGATGAAGAACAAGACATGCAGGACATAGAAGATGAAACAGCAGCAGAAGAAGATGATGTGGATAAAGAAGATAAGCAACTTGAAGTTAGACAGACGGAAATAGAAGTAGGGTTGGAAAGAATACCCAAAAATATAAGATCAGCTTGTCAAATGATTATGAGCAACATTGAACAATTCAGACCATCTAGCAGAAATATGATCATATCAGGAATGGTGGCTGAATCAGAATTTGAAAAAGGCAGTTTAATTATCAAAGAACACAAGAAAGAAAAAGAGCAGATGACAGAGCAATTAAGGTTGATAAGGGAAAGGAATGAAGAATATCTCAATAGAATCATTGTTTTGGAAGAAGCTGAGGTTCAGAAGCAGAACAGGATCCAATATTTGGAAGAAAAGAGTGTAAAGTTATCAGAACAGAATGCTAAAATGGAAATGGAACTAAAAACCATAGGAGGAAGATACAGAACTTTGCAAACATCTTATCAAATTCTGACTAGAGCACACGAAGAGATTAATAAAGTGTTGTTAGAAGAAAGTCAATTACAAGGTGGAAGTAAATCTGTTCAATTGACAGAGGAAGAAAAGGAAGAACTGCATAAAGAAATTCAAAGACTTCAAATAGAATTAAAAGAGGCCAAGGAAATGGAGAAACAGGCAAACACTCATGCTGCCACATCAATGAGAGGATATCATCAATTACATATGGAGGTAGAGAAGGAAAGAAGTGAATGGCAAACAAAGATGGAGGAAGAAAGAAATGATTGGAGGAAGGAAAAGGAGTTATGGGCAGCTCAGAACAAAAGTTCAATGATGACTATAGAAGAATTACAGAAACAGTTGGAGAAATCAAAAGCTCCAGAAGAAATTCAAGATCAAGTACAGGCAGAAGATACAGACAACAGGGAATATGAAACAGGGAATTTGGACAGGGAACAAGAGAACAAGGAATCAGCAGCCAAAGAAACAGAGGAAGAATATTCTGAAGATTTTGTACAGAAATTATTGACCAATAGAGAGTCAAGAATGGAATTTATCAGAAAAATGCATGATGAGTATGAAGATCAAATAGTTAATTTTGCTCTGAATAAAGGCATTAATCCAGATCAGCATCATTGGGCTGCAGATGGATTGGGAATACCTTTCTGTATGATTTTGGAGAGTATAAAGAATTATCAATTAGCCAGAGTAGGGCTATCTCCGAACAAATACCTTGAGTATGAAGAAGATATTAATGTCACGAAGGAGTTATTTGAAAGAGCAAATCCTAAATGGAGAAATAAGTGGTTGGATGCCAATAAGGAATGCAGGAAAATCTGGAAAGAGGCACCTTTGAATTTAAAGATCAACCCAGCCTATTGTCCAGTTGCCAGAAGAAGAGAATGGACTGTTTTTTGGGAAAGGAGGAAAACAGGGCAGATTCCAGCAAAATGGCTGAATTTTCCAAAAATAGCAGGTCCAAAGGCAGGCACTTGGCCTACAAAAAATTACATGGTGAATACTGCTGAGTCAGTTTTAACAACATATAAAGATGTTAATGATCCAGCCTGTATATTACTTGTCAGAATAATGAGATTGATTCTAGCCTGTATCGAGACCTACACTGATACAGATATCAGAATTTTGAACTACATAGGCTTTAATTCACCAACTGATGCTCTTTTGTTTGATTTGAGTGAGACACCAGACAGGATCTGCTTAATGGCCTACTACAGCAGAATTATATTTTTGGGTAGTCATTACTTACAGATTTTTGAGGATGCTTTTGATTATGGATTTTTTGAGAGGGAGTCAGAGATTTTTGGAAACCTATCAGTTGTTACAAAAGCAAGACTTACTGCCTATGAAGTTGCTTACACAGAATATTTGAAGAAGGATGTTATAGATAAGCCGGAAGCTGCAGTACAATGGAGGAAAGCCTTATTTGAAATGGTCAATAATTTGAATGTCACAGAAAGGAAGAGCCATGACTTGGTGTCACAAGTGTATCAAAGGAAGAAGAAATAAAGCTGAGCTCACATAAGCAAATCTTTCGTCAGGAGCCGAAAGGCTTAGGAGG
>CM035443.1:42800464-42802964 GCA_020310875.1 Ceratopteris richardii | reverse complement strand
T
Source organism: Ceratopteris richardii (assembly GCA_020310875.1). Classification (NCBI taxonomy): domain Eukaryota; kingdom Viridiplantae; phylum Streptophyta; class Polypodiopsida; order Polypodiales; family Pteridaceae; genus Ceratopteris; species Ceratopteris richardii. The sequence goes on along the minus strand of CM035443.1, from coordinate 42,802,963 downwards.
ATAGTCATCAATAAAGGACACATAGTACCTTGATCCAGATATGGATGGCTCCTTGCTAGGTCCCCAAACATCTGTATGCACCAATTCCAGATAATCTTCATGCATAAAACCTTTCTTGGTATAGGGCAATCTGTGTGACTTACCAAATTGACAAGCCCCACACTTGTATATCATGTGTTGCTTGGATACATTAGGTATCCCAAGCACACATTGATCCCTGCTCATTTGTTTTATGGTCCTCTCTCCAATGTGACCTAATCTCTTGTGCCAAATCTCCAATTCTGATAGGGTTTGGTCTTTATAGTTGTACAAAGCAATATTCTTAGTGTCTTCAAGTTCAAAGGTAAACAATCTACCTGATTTCTCTCCCTTGGCTATCCTTCTGAATCCATGTCTTGGATCCTCCACATATGCACCATGTTGAGTGAACCTGACTTGTAGACCTTTTTCTACAATCTGACCTACACTCATCAGATTCTTGGTGATTGTTGGAACATACAACACTCTGCTTAGTAAATTCTGATTACCATCACTTATTTTGACATTGCCTACTTTAACAACTGAATGTTTAGTGTCATCACCTGTCTGCACTTGGTGCTTGCCTTTGGGTTCTTCCAAATCAGAGAGTAAGGCAACATTTCCAGCTACATGATTAGAGCAACCTGAATCAATATAGAACAAATGATCATCATTGATGCCTGACTTAGATGTCATGTTCATAATCAACAAGGAATCATCTTGCTCCTCTGCATAATTGTTGTAGTCTTTCCTATTCCTCTATCCACCTTGATAGTTGCCATTGTGATTGTAGTTGTTGTTATAATTATTGTTGTAGCCATGGTAGCCTTGAGATTGGTTGAATCTGCCTCTGCCTTGAGAGTATCCTCCTCTTTGGTGACCTCTTCCTCTTTGGTTCTTGTAGTTTTTGTAGCATTCATCTGTGGTATGATTAGACAAGCCACAAATATTGCATGGAGATTGATTGTAGGGTCTCCCCCTACCTGACTTACCTCCTCTGCCCCTACCTCTAGATGATCTACCTCTCCCTGCATAGTTTGCTTGAGAGGTAGAGCCTTCTTCATCAACCTTCTTGCTTTTACCCTTGTCTTTAGTCTTCTTATCAGTATATAGGGCAGAGGGATTGTTACCTTTTGATTGCTCTCCATTCTTTGTGATCTTTGCTTCATGTGTAAAGAGTTGTCCAATCAGAGTTGTTAGATCAGGTGCTTGGATGTCCATGTATAAGTCCATAGCTGTGGTAAAGCTCTCCCACTTGTCATCTGCCTTTAGTCCATTGATCACTTTTCTGACTATTTGCTCTTCCTCAATTTCCTCTCCAACACTTGCAAGTTGATCTGCAATGTCTTTGACTTTGGTGACAAAATCTGAGACACATTGTTTTGATTGCTTCCTAAGAGTTGTAAACTCAATCCATAGCTGATTCTTTCTGGCCCTTGTGCTTGATGAAAAGTATGTTGATAAGGTTTCCCAAGTCTCTTGGGAAGTCTTGCAATTCCTTACATGAGGTAGAAGGAAATCAGAAATAGAGTTTAGAAGATATGACCTTGCCAAAGCATCTTTTGCACACCATTGGTTGAGCCTCTCATGTTCATCCTTTGTTGGTAGGCCTCTGGTCTTGAATGAGGGCAACTCCTCATCTCCTGATATGTATCCATACAAGCTTCTCCCTTGTAGATAGGTCTTCATTCTCAATGACCAAGCCTGGTAATTATTTCTGTCCAATTTGTCAATGAAGGAAGGGAAACCATCACCCATGATTACCTTATTTGCTCTGATACCACTATTGGATGTGATGGCTGGATACACTTAGAAGATCAAGCTGGTGCTGCAAAACCTGCTTCACACCTGCCCTCCTTTGACTCCAGATATGCTTAGTAGACTCCTTGAGCTTCCAAATGACACCAAAATATGCTATATGTACTTTGGAAATGAGTTGAGTAATGATTAGATGAAAACAGACTACTTGTGATTTCAAGAAACCTCAAAAACTTGCTATATTGGTACTGACACCTGCTCAGAGTTATGCTCAGTGTGACCAGCACACTTAAAATTGATCTAATTGCTTTTGGACATAATCAATTAGCTTAACAAGATTTCATTTGCAAGTGGAATGAAGTAAAATGATAAACCACACCCAGAGAAATCACTTTAGCAAAATAAGGTGTACCCCCGATTTTTTAGGAGACTTACAGTCACAGACCAGTGAGCACCCCGACTGAGATATCTCTGTGATGGTAGATCCAATGGCCTTGAAACTTTGTAGGTGTATAGTAGACTTTGAGCTGAATCCAATGCACTCTGAATCATCCAATTTGGTTCAGTAGATCTTGAGATATGCTCCTTTGCCGTTGACAGAGTTGAAGGTAGTCACTCAGAGAAAACAGAGACTATGAATATATGTATATTGATTAAATCTAATGATTGTACATTCCCATTGGCATGTAATGTGATGCTCAATGGTACTCAGAGGTGTAGGCT
>CM035443.1:42790464-42795464 GCA_020310875.1 Ceratopteris richardii | reverse complement strand
AAACCCGTTTAAGCAAATGCTTCTAGCCACGAGTAGATTACCTTCCAGCTTAAAGATTAAGTGCTTACTTGCACAAAACTTTAAACTATGGAGTGAGAACTGACCAAAAGATTAAGATCAAAATTTGCGCCTGTTTCAGAGAACTGTGAACACTCAACACATATGAATGTTCCTACTAACAATTCTCCTAGCCTGTTTTCAATTAGACTCTGAAACTCAGGTCACAGACTCATTAACTATCAACTTAGATATCCTCAAAAGGATTTTACAATTGATCAAACACAGACGGAGCAGACACAGAAAGATCGGGCGCAATATTTCTTCATTTTCTCAGAAAGTTACAGTTGAGTGATGAGAGAAGACTCAACTAACTTTTCACATGTCTCATGACATCCATCTTCCTCATTCTTGACTTCTATCTATTCTCACATATGCTCTCATATCACGCCTCGACATTTTCATGGTATTTATAGATAAATTTGTACAAGTCTATGACTAATCAAAGATCTAAGTGAGCTATGTACATTTGTATACATTCCTCACAAACTCTGAATGTGTCTTCCTTCCAAGCTTCAAGAATTGTTCTCATCCTTCATTCTTTAGTCTTCAAACATTCAATTGGTGATTGATCTGCACCCATAGCTCCCCCTCAATCATCAATTGAGGTTTCTCCTTTCTTCTTTATACCTGCCATGTCTTTAAACTTCTGTAACTTTGGTCCATCCAAGCTCTTTGTAAGCATATCAGCTATCTGATCTTTTGTTGAGGTATGTATGACTTCAATCTCCTTATCCATCACTTTCTCTCTTAGAAAGTGATACTGAATCTCAATGTGTTTGGTCCTGGCATGAAAAAAGGATTAGCAGCTAAATACAATGAACTCATGTTATCTCCATATATAATTGGTACCCCATGCACAATGTCAAAACTCTTCATCAAAGTCTTGAGCCAAATTACTTCCTTTGCAGCTTCAACCATGCCTTTATACTCTGCTTCTGTAGAAGACAAAGCAACTGTATGTTGCTTCTTGGAGCACCATGAGATAAGTTTATCTCCCACATAACACATGTATCCAAAAGTTGACCTTCTATCATCTGGATTACCTGCCCAATCTGTATCACTATAAATTTTGATATTTGTATCTGAGGTAAACCCATAATACAAACCTTCATTAAGTGTACCCTTAATGTACCTCAATACTCTTTGACCTGCAATCCAATGCTCTTTCCTAGGACAATGCATAAATTGAGACAAAACTCCAACTGCATATGATAAATCAGGTCTAGTTAAGGTAGCATAGATAAGACTACCAACCAAACTCTGATATTGTCTCATGTCCTTGAATTCTTCACCTCCAAACTTACTCAATTTGTGATTCACCTCCATTGGTGTAGATGCTACTCTGCAATCATTCATTTTAAACTTGATTAACAAGTTCTTCAAGTACCTTTCTTGGGTCACAAATACTCCATGTTGAGTATATGTAATCTCCATGCCCAAGAAGTATGACAAGTCTCCCAAGTCACTTATTTTGAACTCCTTTTCCATTTGCTTCTTGAGTCTTTGTATTCCTTCTTCATCTGTTCCTGTAAGGATTATATCATCAACATATATGCACATGTATATGAAACCATTATCACTTGCTTTGACAAGCAAGCTACTATCTGCTTTAGACACCTGAAATCCAAGTTCCTTTAGGAACTTCACAAGTCTATAGTTCCATGCCCTTGGGGCCTGCTTCAAGCCATACAAAGCTCTCTTGAGCTTGCACACATGATCTGGATACCTTTTATCTCTGAACCCTTGAGGTTGCTCCATGAATACATCATCTGAAATATAACCATTCAAGAAAGCATTTTTCACATCAAGTTGACATAGCTTCCAACCTTTACATGCAGCAATAGCAATTAGTGTCCTGATGGTTGTCATCTTTGCCACAGGACTATAAGTCTCATCATAGTCAACACCAATAAGTCTGAGCAAACCCTTTGACAACAAGTCTAGCTTTGTATCTAGACACACTTCCATCTGCAAACCTCTTTGTCTTGTAGACCCACTTGCATCCAATGATCTTCTGACTATTTGGTTTTGGAACCAAATCCCATGTTTGATTCTCCAATAGTGCATCATATTCTTCCTGCATAGCTTTCTCCCATTTTTCCTTACCTTTTGCCTCTTCATATGTAGAAGGGTCTTCTTCTGTATTCACCATATAAGCATAATCTTTTGTGGCCAAAAATGAAGTATCATAACTATACCTTGTAGGTTGCCATTTATTCCTTGTAGACCTCCTAAGCTCTCCACTTCTTGAGGTTTCTGGTTCTTCATATTCAGGATCAAATCTTGGTGTTTCTTCCACTTCAACCTGCACTTCATTATTCTCTTGTTCATCAAATATTTGAACCCTTGATTTACCTTTCCTTTGGTTCACTTCTTCTTCATCACCTGTATTGATATTGATTGTACCTGCATACCAAGTGCTTTGTTCATCAAATGTAACATCTTTAGAAACCATGAATTGTTTTGTAGATGGACTCCACAATCTATAGCCCATCTGCTTATCATCATAACCAATGAAAACATATTTTTCAGCTTTAGGCTCCAACTTGTGCCTTAATTGTGATGGCACATATGCATATGCCACACATCCAAAAACTCTGCAATGATCCAAGGTAGGTCTCTTACCCCACCAAGCCTCATATGGTGTCATACCCTGCAAGGCTTTACATGGTAACCTATTGACCAAATAAGTGGCTGTATTTACAGCCTCAGCCCACAAATAGTTAGGACAATTTTTCTCCTTCATCATGGATCTTGCAAACTCAACAAGTGTTCTATTTCTTCTTTCTGCAACACCATTTTGTTGAGGAGAGTACCTGCAAGTAACTTCTCTTTTTATACCTGCATTCCATAAGTAATCACTGAACTCATTAGGGAAATACTCTCCCCCTCCATCTGACCTTAATCTTTTCAACTTATGACCTGTAATTCTTTCTGCATATGCATGATAGTGTTTAAATGTATTAAACACTTCTGACTTATCTTTGATCACATAGATAGTGATCCACCTAGTAGCATCATCAACATAAATCACATAATACCTTGACCCATTTATACTAAAATCCTTTGATGGTCCCCACACATCTGTGTGTACCAATTCAAGCTTCTCTGAGTACATAAAACCATGCTTGGAGTAAGAATTCTTGTGAGCCTTACCTAATTGACATGCCTCACATTTGTATGTCATATGTTGACCTGCAACATTAGGCAATCCAAGCACTGAACCATTGTTAACCATATCTTTAATACCTCTTTCATTGAAATGTCCAAGCCTCTTGTGCCAAAGATCTAACTCAGAGATCTTATGTCCTCCATATGTGAACATAGCATGACCAATATTGCCTTGAATCTTTAATGTAAATAATCTTCCTTCGTTTTTCCCTGAAACAATCTGTTTATACCCTTGGCTAGGGTCTTCTACATATACTCCATCATTAGTAAACCTTACTTCATATCCCTTTTCAACAATTTGTCCTACACTTATCAAATTCTTAGGGATTGTAGGAACATACAAGACCTTACTCAATAAGGTGCTACCATCCTTGGCCTTCACTGATCCAATTGACTTCACATTGTGCTTTGTGTTGTCACATGTCTGAACAACATGATTAAAAACATTATTCTCCAATTCAGTCATCAAGGATATATTACCACTCAGGTGATTGCTACACCCTGAGTCAATGTAGAAAACTCTTTGATCTTCACTCTGCCTTTCACAAGTTGCATTCATTATCAATGTTGAATCCTCCTTTTGATCTGAAGCATAATTGTAGTAGGTGTTGTTATATTGTTGACTTTGGAATCCTCTACCTGCATTTCTTCCAAAGTAACTCCTTCCACCTCTACCTCTGAAATTACCTCTTTGATTTCTGCCACCTCTTCCTCTTGAATTATAATTTTGGTTGTATCCACCATTACTCTGAGTATTATGCCAACAATCATTAGCTAGGTGATTTGTCTTACCACAAATCCAGCAAGCTTTGCCTCCATCCTTGTTGTTTCTGCCTCTTCCTCTACCTTTGCCACCTCCTCTTCCTCTTAGGAAGTTGGCTTGAGTAGTTGTTCCTTCATCTTCACCTGCTTGTTGTTTTCCTTTGCCATTCTTCTTCTTGTCTTTTGAGTACATTGCATGACCTGCACTCTTGTCACCATCTCCTTTAACATCCTGCTCAAATGTTAGCATATGACCTAGCAATTGATTTAAATCAGGAGTGAAATGGTCAAGTGATAATTCTGTAGATAAAATGAATGGCTTCCATTTGTCATCATCTCTCAAACCTGTAAGAATTTGCCTTACCAATTTATCCTCCTCAATGTCTTCATCAACAGCTCCTAATGCATCTGCAATGTCTTTCATCCTTGTTACATAGTCTGAAATAGATTGAGAGGCCTTCTTCGTGAAGGTTGTAAACTCTGCCCATAAGGATGCCTTCCTTGACTTTGTAGTATTCTGGAAATGCTCCTCCAAAGCATTCCAAATATCAATTGCACTTTCAAGACCTCGAATATGAGGTAACAAGTAATCATTGACTGCCATATATATAATGCTCCTAGCTTGAGCATCTTTCTTCATCCAATTTTTCAAATCTGCCAATTCTTCCCTAGTTGGAACACTAGGATCTATGAACTGTGGCTTCTCTTCTTCTCCTGTGATGTAAGCAATTAAATCTTTGCTCATAAGATGAGCTTCCATCCTCATTGACCATGCAGGATAGTTTTCCCTATCCAATTTCTCTATCTGTAGAGAATCTCCCATCTTGTGTCTATCTGTGTATTGAAATCTTCAAGCTTTATGAACAATATATGTACCTTTACTTCGAATTAGACTCCTTTTGTCCTTCTTGATGTCATATGGTCTCCTCCTCAAGCTTTGCCTTCAAACTTTCACCTTTTAGTTCTTCAATTGTTGAATTTCTTGAATCTGCAGCACTCGGGACCCT
>CM035443.1:42765464-42782964 GCA_020310875.1 Ceratopteris richardii | reverse complement strand
CTCCTCAATACACTATTCTCATGATCTCCTATTGTCTCCTCTATTGACCCGACATTTTTCCAAAGTATTTATAGGCAAATATGTACAAGTTTGTAACTAGACAAAAGTATAAGTGATCTATGTCTTCACTAATGTACATATGTGTACAAATCATTCATCCTGTGAATGTATCCACCTTCTTTGCTTCAAAACTTGATCTTATCTCCAACTTTTTGTTTTCCAAACTTCAATTGGTGATTGGTCTTCACCAACAGCTCCCCCTCAATCATCAATTGAGGTTTCTCTTATCTTCTTTATGTCTGCCATGTCTTTAAACTTCTCTAACTTTGGTCCATCCAAGCTCTTTGTAAGCATATCAGCTATCTGATCTTTTGTTGAAGTATGTATGACTTCAATCTCCTTATCCATCACCTTCTCTCTTAGAAAGTGATACTGTATCTCAATGTGTTTAGTCCTGGCATGAAAAACAGGATTAGCAGCTAAATATAATGAACTCATGTTATCACCATAAATGATAGGTATGCTCTGTATAGTGTCAAAACTCTTCATGAGAGTCTTAAGCCAAATCACTTCTTTTGCAGCTTCAACCATGCCTTTGTACTCTGCTTCTGTAGATGACAAAGCAACTGTATGTTGCTTCTTTGAGCACCAGGAGATTAACTTATCTCCCACATAACACATGTATCCATAGGTTGACCTTCTATCATCTGGATTACCTGCCCAATCTGCATCACTATAGATCTTGATATTTGTATCTGATGTAAAACCATAATACAAACCTTCTTTGAGTGTACCCTTAATGTACCTCAACACTCTTTGACCTGCAATCCAATGCTCTTTCCTAGAACAATGCATGAATTGAGACAAAACCCCAAATGCATATGATAAATCAGGTCTAGTTAATGTAGCATAGATAAGACTACCAACCAAACTCTGATATTGCTTCATATCCTTGAACTCTTCACCTCCAAATCTGCTTAATTTATGATTCACCTCCATTGGAGTAGGTGCTACCCTGCAATCATTCATTTTAAACTTGATTAACAAGTTTCTCAAATACCTTTCTTGAGTCACATACACTCCATGTTGAGTGTATGAAATCTCCATGCCCAAGAAGTATGACAAGTCTCCCAAATCACTGATTTTGAACTCTTTCTCCATTTGCTTCTTTAAGCTTTGAATGCCTTTCTCATCTCTACCTGTAAGAATGATATCATCAACATATATGCACATGTAAATAAACCCATCATCACTTGCTTTGACAAGCAAGCTACTATCTGCTTTTGATACTTGAAATCCAGGTTCTTTTAGGAACTTTACAAGTTTATAGTTCCATGCCCTTGGGGCCTGCTTCAAGCCATATAAAGCTCTCTTGAGCTTACACACATGATCTGGATATCTTCCATCTTTGAATCCTTGAGGTTGCTCCATGAAAACTTCATCTGAAATATAACCATTCAAAAAAGCATTCTTCACATCTAATTGACACAATTTCCAACCTTTGCATGCAGCAATTGCTATAAGTGTCCTGATGGTTGTCATCTTTGCCACAGGACTATAAGTCTCATCATAATCAACACCATATGTCTGAGCAAACCCTTTGACAACAAGTCTAGCTTTGTACCTAGACACACTTCCATCTGCAAATCTTTTTGTCTTATAGACCCACTTGCATCCAATGATCTTCTGACTATTTGGCTTTGGAACCAAATCCCATGTTTGATTCTCCATCAATGCATCATATTCTTCCTGCATAGCTTTTTCCCAAATCTCTTTACCTTTTGCCTCTTCATATGTAGAAGGGTCTTCATCTGCTTTAACCATGTATGCATAATCCTTAGTAGTCAAAAATGAAGTATCATAGCTATACCTTGTGGGTTGCCATTTGTTTCTTGTAGATCTCCTAAGTTCTCCATTTCTTGAGGTTTCTGGTTCTTCACATTCAGGATCAAATCTTGGTGTCTCTTCCACTTCAACCTGCACTTCATTATTCTCTTGCTCATCAAATATCTGAACCTTTGATTTACCTTTCATTTGGCTCACAATTTCTTCATCATCTGTATTAATATTGATAGTACCTGCATACCAAGTACCTTGCTCATCAAATGTAACATCTTTTGATACAAGAAAATGTTTTGTGGATGGATTCCACAACTTGTATCCCATCTGCTTGTTGGAGCAGAACAATCATCAATAGTGATTATATGAAGATCAAATTGAGAAGATATGTGGAAGAATGAAGATTACTTTCAGAGGAAGAAAATAGAATCAGAAAGGTTTCTTTTGTATATTACTCTTGTAAATAGTTCAATGTATTTTGAAAAAGATGACGAGTTAGACTCGTATATATATCTACAGATACGTATTCATAGTAGGGGAGAGTGATATAGATCAGATAGAGAAGAATAGGTGATGAGGTGATGAACATTGTATGTATCATCAACCATATGTGTGAAAAGTAATGAAGAAGGAAATGTTGTAGATTTCTGCGTGTCGATTTTCTCTTCCATTCTCCTTCTGTGTTTAATCTTTTGAGAAATCCTTTTGCACGTATCTAAGTCCATAGCTAATCTATCTATGGCTAGAATTTGAGAGATTAATTTCAATCAGGCTGTGAGAATTTTGTTTAGGAACATTCATATGTGAAGATGTTCTGAGAGTCAAAAAATCTGGCGCACATTTCATATTCAAAGAAATGGTCAGTGCTCAGTCCACAGTGTAAAGTTTTACACAAGTGAGGGCTCAAAATCTAAGTTGGAAGGTAAGCTATCTATGGCTAAAAGATCTTGATCAAACGGGTTCAGAGTTGAGAAAACCAGTGCTAAGAAGTTGCAGGTGTCAAAGTCGCCATTGCAGAGAAGCACTTTCAGACATAGGTAAAGTGTTTCACACATTTCTCAGTGTGTACTTAATCTTTTTGAGAGATTTAACTTGGCAAAGTTGCGCAACCTTAAGGCGAAGTGTTGTGCAAAGTTTTATCAAAAACTTTACAGGATTGATTAGTCAATGAGTGACTAATCTGCAGCAGACTTTTCTGAAGAAACTGAATTTTTCAGAATAATCAATTTTCTGATAAGTTGGTGAAAATTCTCTAAATTAGGTGGAGTCTAAAGTTGATCTTGATATAGAGGTAATCTAAATTCAAGGTCAACTTGTTCTTTTGGAGATTAACACTCTCCATCAGTGGTATCAGAGCAGGTTGTGTCAAAATTGAAGTGAAGAAGACTCCGACTATTGCAGAAGTACAAATCTTTACATCTTGAAGGTGCAGAAGGGTAAAGGTTGAAGAAAACTTGAAGGAAGACATACAAAGAGCATCAAAAGGATCAGAAGGAGCAACATTCGAAGTAAAGGTACATTTATTATCTGTAAAGGTTAAAGATTTGAAGCTACAGGTGAAGTAAAAGATGGGAGATAGTCTCCAAATTGAAAAGTTGGATAGAGAGAACTATCCTGCTTGGTCAATGAGGATGGAAGCTCATCTTATGAGCAAAGATCTGATAGGATACATCACAGGAGATGAAGAAAAGCCAGAATTCAGAGATCCTAGTGTTCCAACTAGGGAGGAGCTTGCAGACTTGAAGAATTGGATGAAGAAAGATGCTCAAGCAAGGAGCATAATCTACATGGCAGTCAATGACTATTTGCTTCCTCACATTAGAGGACTTGAGAGTGCTTGTGACATTTGGAATGCTTTGGAAGAGCATTTCCAAAATACAACCAAATCAAGGAAGGCTTCACTATGGGCAGAATTCACTACTTTCAAGAAGAAGGCTTCACAATCAATCTCTGATTATGTGACAAAGATGAAAGACATTGCAGATTCTCTAGGTGCAGTGGATGAAGACATTGAAGAAGACAAATTGGTAAGACAAATACTCACAGGGCTAAGAGGAGATGAGAAATGGAAGCCTTTCATTTTATCTACAGAACTTTCATTAGATCACTTTACTCCTGATTTGAATCAATTGTTAGGTCATATGCTAACTTTTGAGAATGATGTCAAAGGAGATGTTGATAAGAGTGCAGGTCATGCAATGTATTCTAAAGACAAGAAGAAAGCCAACAAAGGAAAGCAACAATCAAGTGAAGAAGAAGGTACATCAAACCAAGCAAACTTTATAAGAGGAAGAGGAAATGGCAGAAGTAGAGGAAGAGGCAGAAACAACAAAGATAATGCAAGAGCTTGTTGGATATGTGGTAAGACCAATCATCTATCTCATGATTGTTGGCATAATAATCAAAACAATGGTAATTATTAGAACTTTAATCAAAGAGCAAGAGGTGGTAGATTTCAGAGAGGAAACTTCAGAGGTAGAGGTGGTAGGAATTCTTTTGGAAGAAGTGGTGGAAGAAACTTCCAAAGTCAATCCTATAATAACACCTACTACAACTATGCATCAGATCAAAAGGAGGACTCGACTCTCATTATGAATACATGTGAAACTTCACATGAGGACATGAGAGTGTTTTATATTGATTCAGGATGTAGTAATCATTTGAGTGGAAATATTGCTTTGATGACTGACCTAGATCATAATGCAATTAATCATACAGTTCAGACAGGTGATAATACAAAGCATAAGGTAAAGTCAATTGGTTCAGTCAAAGCTAAGGATGGGAGCACTCTTCTGAGTAAGGTACTTTATGTTCCCACAATTCCAAAGAATTTGATCAGTGTAGGTCAAATTGTGGAAAAAGGTTATGAGGTAAGGTTTACCAATGATGGAGTTTATGTGGAAGACCCTAGTCAAGGGTATAAACAAGTTATTGCAGGAAAGAAAGAAGGAAGGCTTTTCACATTGAAGGTACAAGGAAATGTTGGACATGCTATGTTCACATATGGAGAGCAGAAGGTGTCAGAATTGGATCTTTGGCACAAAAGGCTTGGACACTTTAATGAAAGAGGTATCAAAGAAATGATTAACAATGTTTCAGTGCTTGGAATGCCTAACATTGCAGGTCAACACATGACATACAGATGTGAGGCATGTCAATTAGGTAAGGCTCATAAGCAATCCTATTCCAAGCATGGGTTTATGTATTCAGAAAGACTTGAATTGGTGCATACAGATGTGTGGGGTCCTTCAAAGGACTTTAGTATAAATGGTTCAAGATATTATGTCATATATGTTGATGATGCTACCAGGTGGATCACAATTTATGTGATTAAGGAAAAGTCAGAAGTGTTTAATACATTTAAACACTATCATGCATATGCAGAAAGGATTACAGGTCAAAAATTGAAGAGACTAAGGTCAGATGGAGGGGGAGAGTATTTTTCAAATGAGTTCAATGATTATTTGTGGAATGCAGGTATAAAGAGAGAAGTTACTTGCAGGTACTCTCCTCAACAAAATGGGGTAGCAGAAAGAAGAAATAGGACTCTTGTTGAGTTTGCAAGGTCCATGATGAAAGAGAAGAATTGCCCAAATTATTTGTGGGCTGAGGCTGTTAATACAGCTACATATTTGGTTAATAGATTGCCTTGTAAAGCTTTGCAGGGTATGACACCATATGAAGCTTGGTGGGGTAAGAAACCTACCTTGGATCATTGCAGAATATTTGGATGCTTGGCATATGCATATGTGCCATCTCAATTGAGGCATAAGTTGGAACCTAAGGCAGAAAAGTATGTATTCATTGGTTATGATGATAAGCAAATGGGATACAGGTTGTGGAGTCCATCCACAAAGAAATTTATTGTATCCAAGGATGTTACATTTGATGAGCAAGGTACTTGGTATGCAGGTAAATATAATGTACATGCAGATGATGAAGAAGTAGTGGAACAAAGGAAAGGTAAAGCAAAGATTCAATTACTTGATGAAAATGAGAGTAATGAAGTGCAGATTGAAGTTGAAGAGAGGCCAAGGTTTGATCCAGAATGTGATGAACTAGAGACCTCAAGAAGTGCAGAAGTTAGGAGATCATCTAGGCACAAATGGCAACCTACAAGGTATAGCTATGACACTTCATTCTTAACTACTAAAGATTATGCTTATTTGGTAAAAGCAGATGAAGACCCTTCTACATATGAAGAAGCCAAAGGGAAGAAGAATTGGGAAGATGCTATGCAAGAGGAGTATGATGCATTGATAGAGAATCAGACTTGGGATCTGGTTCCTAAACCTAATAGCCAGAAAATCATTGGTTGTAAGTGGGTTTACAAGACTAAAAGATTTGCAGATGGAAGTGTGTCTAGGTACAAAGCTAGACTTGTTGTGAAAGGATATGCACAGACATATGGAGTGGATTATGATGAGACTTATAGTCCTGTGGCAAAGATGACAACCATCAGGACACTCATTGCAATTGCTGCTTGTAAAGGTTGGAAGTTGTCTCAATTAGATGTTAAAAATGCTTTCTTGAATGGTTACATTTCAGATGAAGTCTACATGGAGCAACCAGATGGGTTCAAAGATCAAGTGAGTCCAAATTATGTATGTAAGCTCAAGAGAGCTTTGTATGGGTTGAAGCAAGCCCCAAGGGCTTGGAATTATAGGCTTGTGAAATTCTTGAATGATCTTGGATTTCAAGCATCAAAGGCAGATAGTAGCTTGCTAGTCAAAGCAAGTGAAGATGGGTTCATTTATGTGTGTATTTATGTTGATGACATAATACTTACAGGAACAGATGATAAGGGGATACAAATGATCAAAAAGCAGATGGAGAAAGAGTTCAAAATCAGTGATTTGGGGAACCTATCATTCTTCTTGGGAATGGAGATTTCTTATACTCAACATGGAGTATATGTGACCCAAGAAAGGTATCTTAAAAATTTGCTAACCAAATTTAAAATGGAAGATTGCAGGGTTGCACCTACACCTTTGGAAGTGAACCATAAATTGTCTAGGTTTGGAGGAGAAGAGTTCAGAGATATGAAACTCTATCAAAGTTTGGTTGGTAGCTTGATTTATGCTACATTGACAAGGCCTGACTTGTCATATGCAGTTGGTGTGCTTTCACAATTCATGCATTGTCCTAGAAAGGAACATTGGATTGCAGGACAAAGAGTACTTAGGTACATCAAGGGTACACTCAAAGAAGGGTTGTACTATGGGTTTACTTCAGATATAAGAATCAAGATATATAGTGATGCAGATTGGGCAGGTAATGTGGATGATAGAAGATCAACACATGGATACTTGTGCTATGTAGGAGACAAATTGATTTCATGGTGTTCCAAGAAGCAACATACAGTTGCTTTGTCATCTACAGAGGCAGAATATAAAGGTATGGTGGAAGCTGCAAAAGAGGTAATATGGCTAAAGACACTTTTGAAAGTTTTTGATGTGATTCAGAGTACTCCTATTATTTGTGGAGACAATATGAGTTCATTATACTTGGCAGCTAATCCTGTATTTCATGCTAGAACTAAGCATATTGAAATACAGTATCATTTTCTGAGAGAGAAGGTCATTGAGAAGGAAATTGAGGTCATACACACCCCTACAAAAGATCAACTTGCAGATATGATGACTAAAAGTTTGGATGGACCTAAGTTGCAGAGGTTTAAAGATATGGCAGGAATAAAGAAGATGCAGGTAATCACAATTGAAGATTGAGGGGGAGCTGTTGGAGCAGAACAATCATCAATAGTGATTATATGAAGATCAAATTGAGAAGATATGTGGAAGAATGAAGATTACTTTCAGAGGAAGAAAATAGAATCAGAAAGGTTTCTTTTGTATATTACTCTTGTAAATAGTTCAATGTATTTTGAAAAAGATGACGAGTTAGACTCGTATATATATCTACAGATACGTATTCATAGTAGGGGAGAGTGATATAGATCAGATAGAGAAGAATAGGTGATGAGGTGATGAACATTGTATGTATCATCAACCATATGTGTGAAAAGTAATGAAGAAGGAAATGTTGTAGATTTCTGCGCGTCGATTTTCTCTTCCATTCTCCTTCTGTGTTTAATCTTTTGAGAAATCCTTTTGCACGTATCTAAGTCCATAGCTAATCTATCTATGGCTAGAATTTGAGAGATTAATTTCAATCAGGCTGTGAGAATTTTGTTTAGGAACATTCATATGTGAAGATGTTCTGAGAGTCGAAAAATCTGGCGCACATTTCATATTCAAAGAAATGGTCAGTGCTCAGTCCACAGTGTAAAGTTTTACACAAGTGAGGGCTCAAAATCTAAGTTGGAAGGTAAGCTATCTATGGCTAAAAGATTGATCAAACGGGTTCAGAGTTGAGAAAACCAGTGCTAAGAAGTTGCAGGTGTCAAAGTCGCCATTGCAGAGAAGCACTTTCAGACATAGGTAAAGTGTTTCACACATTTCTCAGTGTGTACTTAATCTTTTTGAGAGATTTAACTTGGCAAAGTTGCGCAACCTTAAGGCAAAGTGTTGTGCAAAGTTTTATCAAAAACTTTATAGGATTGATTAGTCAATGAGTGACTAATCTGCAGTAGACTTTTCTGAAGAAACTGAATTTTTCAGAATAATCAATTTTCTGATAAGTTGGTGAAAATTCTCTAAATTAGGTGGAGTCTAAAGTTGATCTTGATATAGAGGTAATCTAAATTCAAGGTCAACTTGTTCTTTTGGAGATTAACACTCTCCATCACTGCTTATCATCATAACCAATAAACACATATTTTTCAGCTTTAGGTTCTAATTTGTGCCTTAATTGTGATGGCACATATGCATAGGCCAAACATCCAAATACTTTGCAATGGTCTAGTGTAGGTCTCTTACCCCACCATGCCTCATAAGGTGTCATTCCCTGCAAAGCTTTACAAGGTAGCCTATTGACCAAATAAGTAGCTGTATTTACAGCCTCAGCCCACAAATAATTTGGGCAATTTTTCTCCTTCATCATGGACCTTGCAAACTCAACAAGAGTCCTATTTCTCCTTTCTGCTACACCATTTTGTTGAGGAGAGTACCTGCAAGTAACCTCTCTTTTTATACCTGCATTCCACAAGTAATCACTGAACTCATTAGAGAAATACTCTCCCCCTCCATCTGACCTTAGTCTCTTCAACTTATGTCCTGTAATTCTCTCTGCATACATATGATAATGTTTGAAAGTATTGAATACTTCTGACTTATCTTTGATCACATAAATAGTGATCCATCTGGTAGCATCATCAACATAAATCACATAATACCTTGAGCCATTGATACTGAAGTCCTTTGATGGTCCCCACACATGTGTGTACCAACTCAAGTTTCTCTGAATACATAAACCCATGCTTGGAATAGGGTTGCTTATGAGCCTTACCTAATTGACATGCCTCACATCTGTATGTCATATGTTGACCTGCAACATTAGGCAATCCAAGCACTGAACCATTATTAATCATGTCTTTAATACCTCTTTCATTGAAATGTCGAAGCCTCTTGTGCCAAAGATCTAACTCAGAGATCTTATGTCCTCCATAAGTGAACAAGGCATGACCAACATTACCTTGAATCTTTAATGTGAACAATCTTCCTTCTTTCTTCCCTGAAACAAAATTTTGTTTATACCCATTGCTAGGGTCTTCCACAAACACTCCTTCATTAGTGAACCTTACTTCATAACCTTTTTCCACAATTTGTCCTACACTTATCAAATTCTTAGGAATTGTAGGAACATACAATACCTTACTCAATAAGGTGCTACCATCCTTGGCCTTCACTGATCCAATTGACTTCACATTGTGCTTTGTGTTGTCACCTGTTTGAACAACATGATTAGATACCTTATTCTCCAAATCAGTCATTAAGGCTATATTACCACTCAGGTGATTGCTACACCCTGAGTCAATGTAGAAAACTCTTTGATCTTCATTCTGCCTTTCACAAGTTGCATTCATTATCAATGTTGAATCTTCCTTGTGATCTGAAGCATAATTGTAGTAGGTATTGTTATATTGTTGACTTTGGAAACCTCTACCTGCATTTCTTCCAAAGTAACCCCTACTACCTCTACCTCTGAAATTACCTCTTTGATTTCTGCCTCCTCTTCCTCTTGAATTATAGTTTTGATTGTATCCTCCATTACTTTGATTATTATGCCAGCAATCATTAGCTAAATGGTTTGTCTTACCACAAATCTAGCATGCTTTGGCTCCATCTTTGTTATTCCTGCCTCTTCCTCTACCTTTGCCAGCTCCTCTACCTCTTAGGAAGTTGGCTTGAGTACATTGCATGACCTGTACTTTTGTCACCATCTCCTTTAACATCCTGCTCAAATGTTAGCATATGACCTAGCAACTGATTTAAATCAGGAGTGAAATGATCAAGTGATAACTCTGTAGACAAAATGAATGGCTTCCATTTGTCATCACCTCTCAAACCTGTAAGGATTTGCCTTACCAATTTATCCTCCTCAATATCTTAATCAACAACTCCTAATGCATCTGCAATGTCTTTCATCCTTGTTACATAATCTGAAATGGATTGAGAGGCCTTCTTCTTGAAAGTTGTAAATTCTGCCCATAAAGATGCCTTCCTTGACTTTGTGGTGTTTTGGAAATGCTCTTCCAAAGCATTCCATATATCACTTGCACTTTCAAGACCTCTAATGTGAGGTAGCAAGTAATCATTGACTGCCATATAAATGATACTCCTAGCTTGAGCATCTTTCTTCATCCAATTCTTCAAATCTGTTAATTCCTCCCTAGTTGGTGTTGGTGCAGATCAATCACCAATTGAAGATTTGGAGTAAAGAAGATGGATACATTCACAAGAGTGAAGGACATGTACACATATGTACATTAGATATGACACAGGTTACATATACTTATGTTTTGATAAGAGTTTGTATATAGATGCCTATAAATACTTTTGGAAAATGTCGGGATACAGAGAGAAGAAAAGAGAGACTTTGTATGAGCATAGGAATAGAGAAATTAGTGATTGTAAATGTCAATAGACTGATGAGAAAGTAGTTGAAGTCTCTCTCACTCTTGAGTTGCAGTCTTCTCCTGAAATCAAAGAAATGTTGCGCCCGATGTTTCTGCGTCTACTTCGTCTGTGGTAGATCATTTGTGAAATCCTTTTGAGGATATCTAAGTTGTTAGTTAATGAGTCTGTGACTTGAATTTCAGAGTTTAATTGCAAACAGGTTAGGAGAATTGTTGGTAGGAACATTCATATGTGTTGAGTGTTCACAGTTCTCTGAAACAGGCGCACATTTCGAGTCCAAAGAAATGAGTAGTGCTCAGTGCACAGTGTAAAGTTTTACACATATGATAGCTCAAAATCTAAGTTGAGAGATAAGCTATCTTCAGTCAAAAGGATTTGGTAAAACGGGTTCGACATTGTGAGAACCAAAGTTAAGAAATTAGGGGTGTCAAATCGACTTCTCAGAAGTACAGATTTGGACATAGGTAACTTGTGAAGTTGATTTCTCAAGTTATACTAAAGCTTTTGAAGTAATTCAACTTGGAGGAGATGCGCAATCTCTAGGCAACACTCCATACAAAATTTCATAGAAAACTTTACATGTTTGATAGGTCAATGTGAAGAAATTCTGCAGCAGACTTTTCTGTGTTTCATCTTCTTCACAGATTTTCTCAATTTTGATAATTTGGATATTGGACCTCTAATTTAGTGAAGGTTTTGACTTACTCTTGGTATAGAGGTGCTCTAATCACAAGAGTAGGTTGTTCTTTTGGAGATTAACACTCTCCATCAGTGGTATCAGAGCAGGAGACATCAAATCAAGGAAAGGAAGGTCCCGACTGCTGCAGATTCAAGAAATTCAACACTTGAAGGACTAAGAAGTGAAAGTTTGAAGGCAAAGCTTGAGGAGGTGACCATACGACATCAAGAAGGACAAAAGGAGTCTAATTCGAAGTAAAGGTACATACATTATTTGTAAAGCTTGAAGTTTTCAATACACAGGTGGACACAAGATGGGAGATTCTCTTCAGATAGAGAAATTGGATAGGGAAAACTATCCTGCATGGTCAATGAGGATGGAAGCTCATCTTATGAGCAAAGATTTAATTGCTTACATCACAGGAGAAGAAGAGAAGCCACAGTTCATAGATCCTAGTGTTCCAACTAGGGAAGAGTTAGCAGATTTGAAAAATTCGATGAAGAAAGATGCTCAAGCCAGGAGCATTATCTATATGGGAGTCAATGATTACTTGTTACCTCATATTCGAGGTCTTGAAAGTGCAACTGACATATGGAATGCTTTGGAGGAGCATTTCCAGAATACTACAAAGTCAAGGAAGGCATCCTTATGGGCAGAGTTTACTACCTTCAAGAAGAAGGCTTCACAATCCATCTCAGACTATGTGACAAGGATGAAAGACATTGCATATGCTTTAGGAGCTGTTGATGAGGACATTGAGGAAGATAAATTGGTAAGGCAAATCCTTACAGGATTGAGAGGTGATGACAAATGGAAGCCATTCATTTTGTCTACAGAATTATCACTTGACCATTTCACTCCTGATTTAAATCAATTGCTAGGTCATATGCTAACATTTGAGCAGGATGTTAAAGGAGATGGTGACAAGAGTACAGGTCATGCAATGTACTCAAAGGACAAGAAGAAGAATAGCAAAGGAAAGCAACAAGCAGGTGAAGATGAAGGAACATCTACTCAAGCCAACTTCCTAAGAGGAAGAGGAGGTGGCAAAGGTAGAGGAAGAGGCAGGAACAATAAAGATGGAGGCAAAGCTTGCTGGATTTGTGGTAAGACAAATCACTTAGCTAATGATTGTTGGCATAATAATCAAAATAATGGTGGATATAACCAAAATTATAATTCAAGAGGAAGAGGAGGCAGAAATCAAAGAGGTAACTTCAGAGGTAGAGGTGGAAGGAATTACTTTGGAAGAAATGCAGGTAGAGGATTCCAAAGTCAACAATACAACAACACCTACTACAATTATGCTTCAGATCAAAAGGAGGATTCAACATTGATAATGAATGCAACTTGTGAAAGGCAGAGTGAAGATCAAAGAGTTTTCTACATTGACTCAGGGTGTAGCAATCACCTGAGTGGTAATATATCCTTGATGACTAACTTGGAGAATAATGTTTATAATCATGTTGTTCAGACAGGTGACAACACAAAACACAATGTGAAGTCAATTGGATCAGTGAAGGCCAAGGATGGAAGCACCTTGTTGAGTAAGGTCTTGTATGTTCCTACAATCCCTGAGAATTTGATACGTGTAGGACAAATTGTTGAAAAGGGATATGAAGTAAGGTTCACTAATGATGGAGTATATGTGGAAGACCCTAGCCAAGGGTATAAACAGATTGTTTCAGGAAAAAAGGAAGGAAGATTATTTACATTGAAGATTCAAGGCAACATTGGTCATGCTATGTTCACATATGGAGGACATAAGATCTCTGAGTTAGATCTTTGGCACAAGAGGCTTGGACATTTCAATGAAAGAGGTATTAAAGATATGGTTAACAATGGTTCAGTGCTTGGATTGCCTAATGTTGCAGGTCAACATATGACATACAAATGTGAGGCATGTCAATTAGGTAAGGCTCATAAGAATTCTTACTCCAAGCATGGTTTTATGCACTCAGAGAAGCTTGAGTTGGTACACACAGATGTGTGGGGACCATCAAAAGATTTCAGTATAAATGGATCAAGGTATTATGTGATTTATGTTGATGATGCTACTAGATGGATCACTATCTATGTGATCAAAGATAAGTCAGAAGTGTTTAATACATTTAAACACTATCATGCATATGCAGAAAGAATTACAGGTCATAAGTTGAAAAGACTAAGGTCAGATGGAGGGGGAGAGTATTTCTCTAATGAGTTCAGTGATTACTTATGGAATGCAGGTATAAAAAGGGAAGTTACTTGCAGGTACTCTCCTCAACAAAATGGTGTTGCAGAAAGGAGAAATAGAACTCTTGTTGAGTTTGCAAGATCTATGATGAAGGAGAAAAATTGCCCAAATTATTTGTGGGCTGAGGCTGTAAATACAGCCACTTATTTGGTCAATAGGTTACCATGTAAAGCCTTGCAGGGTATGACACCATATGAGGCTTGGTGGGGTAAGAGCCTACCTTGGATCATTGCAGAGTTTTTGGGTGTGTGGCATATGCATATGTGCCATCACAATTAAGGCACAAATTGGAACCTAAAGCTGAAAAATATGTTTTCATTGGATATGATGATAAGCAGATGGGCTATAGATTGTGGAGTCCATCTACAAAACAAGTTATGGTTTCTAAAGATGTTACATTTGATGAACAAAGTACTTGGTATGCAAGTACAATCAACATCAATACAGGTGATGAAGAAGAAGTGAGTCAAAGAAAAGGTAAATCAAAAGTTCAGATATTTGATGAGCAAGAGAATAATGAAGTGCAGGTTGAAGTGGAAGAGACACCAAGATTTGATCCTGAATGTGAAGAGCCAGAAACCTCAAGGAGTGGAGAACTCAGAAGGTCATCAAGAAATAGATGGCAACCTACAAGGTATAGTTATGATACTTCATTTTTGGCTACAAAAGACTATGCTTACATCGTGAAGATAGATGAAGACCCTTCTACATATGAAGAGGCAAAAGGTAAGGAAAAATGGGAGAGTGCTATGCAGGAAGAATATGATGCACTATTGGAGAATCAAACATGGGATTTGGTTCCTAAACCAAATAGTCAGAAGATCATTGGATGCAAGTGGGTCTACAAGACAAAAAGGTTTGCAGATGGAAGTGTGTCTAGATACAAAGCTAGACTTGTTGTCAAAGGCTTTGCTCAGACATATGGTATTGATTATGATGAGACTTATAGTCCTGTGGCAAAGATGACAACCATCAGAACACTTATTGCTATTGCTGCATGTAAAGGTTGGAAGTTATGTCAACTTGATGTGAAAAATGCTTTTTTGAATGGTTATATTTCAGATGATGTATTCATGGAGCAACCTCAAGGGTTCAGAGATAAAAGGTATCCAGATCATGTGTGCAAGCTCAAGAGAGCTTTGTATGGCTTGAAGCAGGCCCCAAGGGCATGGAATTATAGACTTGTGAAGTTCCTAAAGGAACTTGGATTTCAGGTGTCTAAAGCAGATAGTAGCTTGCTTGTCAAAGCAAGTGATAATGGTTTCATATACATGTGCATATATGTTGATGATATAATTCTTACAGGTACAGATGAAGAAGGAATACAAAGACTCAAGAAGCAAATGGAAAAGGAGTTCAAGATAAGTGATTTGGGAGACTTATCATACTTCTTGGGCATGGAGATTACATATACTCAACATGGAGTATTTGTGAACCAAGAAAGGTATTTGAAGAACTTGTTAATCAAGTTTAAAATGGATGATTGCAGGGTAGCACCTACACCAATGGAGGTGAATCACAAATTGAGTAAGTTTGGAGGTGAAGAACTCAAGGACATGAGACAATATCAGAGTTTGGTTGGTAGCCTTATCTATGCTACTTTAACTAGACCTGATTTATCATATGCAGTAGGGGTTTTGTCTCAATTCATGCATTGCCCAAGGAAAGAACATTGGATTGCAGGACAAAGGGTGTTGAGGTACATTAAGGGTACACTCAATGAAGGTTTGTATTATGGGTTTACCTGAGATACAAATATCAAAATTTATAGTGATGCAGATTGGGCAGGTAATCTAGATGATAGAAGATCAACCTATGGATACATGTGTTATGTGAGAGATAAGTTAATCTCATGGTGTTCTAAGAAGCAACATACAGTTGCTTTGTCTTCTACAGAAGCTGAGTATAAAGGCATGGTTGAAGCTGCAAAAGAAGTGATTTGGCTCAAGACATTGATGAAGAGTTTTGACATTGTACATGGGATACCAATTATATATGGAGATAACATGAGTTCATTGTAATTAGCTGCTAATCCTGTTTTTCATGCCAGGACCAAACACATTGAGATTCAGTATCACTTTCTAAGAGAGAAGGTGATGAATAAAGAGATTGAAGTAATCCATACTTCAACAAAAGATCAGATAGCTGATATGCTTACAAAAAGCTTGGATGGACCAAAGTTACAAAGGTTCAAAGACATGGCAGGTATAAAGAAGACAGAGAAAACCTCAATTGATGATTGAGGGGGAGCTGTTGGTGCAGATCAATCACCAATTGAAGATTTGGAGTAAAGAAGATGGATACATTCACAAGAGTGAAGGACATGTACACATATGTACATTAGATATGACACAGGTTACATATACTTATGTTTTGATAAGAGTTTGTATATAGATGCCTATAAATACTTTTGGAAAATGTCGGGATACAGAGAGAAGAAAAGAGAGACTTTGTATGAGCATAGGAATAGAGAAATTAGTGATTGTAAATGTCAATAGACTGATGAGAAAGTAGTTGAAGTCTCTCTCACTCTTGAGTTGCAGTCTTCTCCTGAAATCAAAGAAATGTTGCGCCCGATGTTTCTGCGTCTACTTCGTCTGTGGTAGATCATTTGTGAAATCCTTTTGAGGATATCTAAGTTGTTAGTTAATGAGTCTGTGACTTGAATTTCAGAGTTTAATTGCAAACAGGTTAGGAGAATTGTTGGTAGGAACATTCATGTGTTGAGTGTTCACAGTTCTCTGAAACAGGCGCACATTTCGAGTCCAAAGAAATGAGTAGTGCTCAGTGCACAGTGTAAAGTTTTACACATATGATAGCTCAAAATCTAAGTTGAGAGATAAGCTATCTTCAGTCAAAAGGATTTGGTAAAACGGGTTCGACATTGTGAGAACCAAAGTTAAGAAATTAGGGGTGTCAAATCGACTTCTCAGAAGTACAGATTTGGACATAGGTAACTTGTGAAGTTGATTTCTCAAGTTATACTAAAGCTTTTGAAGTAATTCAACTTGGAGGAGATGCGCAATCTCTAGGCGACACTCCATACAAAATTTCATAGAAAACTTTACATGTTTGATAGGTCAATGTGAAGAAATTCTACAGTAGACTTTTCTGTGTTTCATCTTCTTCACAGATTTTCTCAATTTTGATAATTTGGATATTGGACCTCTAATTTAGTGAAGGTTTTGACTTACTCTTGGTATAGAGGTGCTCTAATCACAAGAGTAGGTTGTTCTTTTGGAGATTAACACTCTCCATCAGTTGGAACACTAGGATCTCTGAATTGTGGCTTTTCTTCTTCACCTGTAATGTAAGCTATCAAATCTTTGCTCATTAGATGAGCTTCCATCCTCATTGACCATGCAGGATAGTTTTGTCTATCCAACTTCTCTATTTGAAGAGAATCTCCCATCCTTCCTTCACCTGTATTAACAGATCTTTAAACTTTATGAGGAATAAATGTACCTTGACTTCGAATATTACTTCTTCTGATCCTTTTGACAACTTCAATGTGTCTTCGTTCAAGCTTTCTTCAATCTTTGTCCTTTTGGTCCTTCAAGATGTAAAGTTTGTATTTCTGCAGTAGTCGGAGTCTCCCTTTCCTTGATTCTGATGCTTCGTGCTCTGATACCACTCATGGAGAGTGTTAATCTCCAAAAGAACAAGTTGACCTTCAATTTTGACCACCTCTATATCAAGAACAACTTC
>CM035443.1:42731729-42736729 GCA_020310875.1 Ceratopteris richardii | reverse complement strand
CTGGATAGTTTTATAATATGCATCCCGCTCCTTCATAATCCCTGCGAACTCTTTCTTGAGCTGAATTGTCAGACCCGTCTGTGCTTCCAAGTCACGATTCTTCTGGAAAAGGTCAACGGATACGGTCTTTAATTCTTCAGTAGTCTGCATGGCCAAGTCAACCATTTCTTGTCCCTTTTGTGTCACCAGCTCAAGGTCTGCACGAGTTTCAAGGTCTGCACGAGTTTCTTCTAAGAGATTGTCGAGAGCAACCCGAGCATCTTCCTTATCCTGTACCAACTTCTTAAATTGAGAAATTTCTTCCTCTCGATCAGCAAGAAGGACAGTCTTTTCGTGTAATTCCGCAAACTCACGATCCCGTTGAGCAAGCACATTATCCCTTTCTGCTAATTATGCTTGGAGTTGCTGCAGAGCATGGTTCTCTGCTTTGACCGCATATGCTTCTTCCTGTAGTGGGGCAATATCTGCTTCGAGCAAATCCACTTTACCTTGCAATTCTTTCCGAATATTTTCAGTTGCAAGCTTCATCTGGAGGGGTAATTGCTGAGAAAATTGGATAAGGAGGCGACCCACAGATTCTAATTCGGTGAACATTACTGTCGGAGGAGGAAGGGAAGGAGGGAATTGGGATGACGAAGCAGAGAGTAGATGAGGGGAGGGGGGTGGAGAGTAATCGGGAGAAGAGAATGGAGGTGTTAAGACCGCGCGATGAGCATTAGAGGGTTCACCGGAAAGAATTTCAGAAGCATCCGGAAGAATATGGGGAGAAGGGCGAAGAGTGTTAGGCACCAACACAATTCCCATTTCATTTGGATTTGTCGCCTCAGCCGATTCGATCGCTGCCTCAACGGTGGCAAGCACTTCCTTAATGATATCGTCTACGATCTCTTTCAGAGCTTCCTTATCCGGTTGATGAGACTCCTTCCGTGAGGAAACTTCATCGACGTCTTCCATGCTAACATCCTGATCCGGCTGCTTGAGAGGAGACGACGGGACAGAGGATTCGACCTGGAGGGAGGTGGCGGTGTCGTGGAAAACTTCAACTTCATGGCCAGAGGTGGAACCCTGTACCTGACGCTGGGAGGGACTAACATGTCTGCGTTTGTGGGTAAAGAATTGAAGCAAATCTTCATCGTCATCATCTTCGATCATTTGGGTAGATTCTTCGTGTAACAGAAAAGGAGCGGTTGGAGGAGGTTGTACGGCTTGTATCATCGGAAAGAGGAAGGTGAGGATATGGGGCAGTTGTGTACGAGGGATATCATTCTTGGCAATTTGTTTTGTAACGGTTACACATTCACGGTGAATGCGCCTAAAGAAAAATGATGCGAAATTCATAGGTTCACGGGAAGCGGTATCTATCATGGAATAAAAAGGTCGAGAGATGCCGTAGGTGCGTTTTTGTAAATTTAGCGCAGCGACTAGGAATTGCAGAGGAGTACGCTCTGGTTCGGGTCGGCAAAGGATGGCATACTCATTAGATGAGTGCCAGGGAAACATTTCTTTCATGGTGGCTAGAGGAAGAAGTGGACCATTCTCTAATCCATTATGAGGGAGTCGAAATCCCTCGGCAAACGTGGCTAAAGTGATCACTATACGAGGGTTTCAACAAGTAATCGGCCAACAGTGCTCTGTAGCATGTGTTGCAGCAATGGCAGAAATTATCTGCGCATGGAACGGATGACACTCCACGGAATGCCAAGACAATTCCGTGAAGGCCAGCAACCCGCGAGTACGCAAGTACTCACTCACTTCTGGAGTGAGACCGGCACGGAAGGTGGCTACATTAGCAAGAGCTTCCATGGCGCGCACAAGGAGACACGAAAACACAGAGTACACAGAGCTCGGAAACACACAAACACTAACGATTCACAGTGGAAAGACACAAGATTAAGTAAGGGAACGGGAAACATTAGGTGGCAAAACCCTACTCATAACGCAGTATTGAAGAGATATCCTTCATAAGTGCAGCATGCATGCATGACTAGAGGCAGTGACACAGAGGCGGCGATTAATCATGATTAGATCAACAAAAACGGGAAGATTACGGTCAGTTGGTCAACCGAAACATGAAGGTGTAGAAAAGAAAATCTAGTGACACGCGGAAAAGAAAAAAAAAACGATTGAGTACACCTGAGGGGTGATCAGACGGCTGATGATATGGGTGGAGCTTAGAACCATTAATGACTTTTGGAAGGAGAACACCTGGTAAGGTCGCCAACCGAAAAGTGGCGGGTCCCACTTGCTCAGCAATCCGGTATGGACCGAACCACCGTAACTTAAATTTTCTGGCAAAGCGATTAGCTTTAGCATTATAGAATAAAACAAGTTGGCCAACCGTAAAGACAGGGGTCTTGAGGAAACGATCATGAGTAGGTGCTTGACTAAGCTGAACTTCTTGAAGAATCATAAAGCTTTCCAGCGTTGTTCATCCAAGGATCTGAGCACATCCATCCGAAATGGAAGAGATTCTTCCGGTAGCAATTTGTGAGATAAGGCAACACGCAGGCTCGGCACCACTACTTCCATTGGAGCAATAGCTTCTATGCCATAAGCGAGTTTAAACGGAGTCATTCCGGTAGCCACTTTGTACGTGGTCCGGTAAGTCCACAAAACTGCAGGTAAGAGCTCGTCCCATCGTTTCGGACACTCCAAGATCAATTTCCGGAGAATATTCAGCAGGGTCTTATTGGTACTCTCAGCCAGACCATTGGCACGTGAATAGTACGGTGAGCTGAATTTATGCATAATCTGAAAAGTCTGAGTCAGTACTTGCATTAAGTTGTTTGCAAAATGTGTCCCTTGGTCCGTCACGATCGGTAATCCATATAGAGGGAAGACATTCTTCATCAAACATTTGGCCACCGAAAGAGCTGTGGCAGAACGCAAAGCCCAAGCTTCCGCCCACCTAGTGGCATAGTCGGTACAAGTTAGAATATATTGATTGTTGGTGAGGGTCGCTGGTGGTGTTATTGGGCCAATAAAATCTAGACCCCACTTTTGAAAAGGCTCCAGAGGTAAGACAGGTTGTAGGGGAAAGAAGTGTCGTTGCAAGGGCTGTCCAGACCGTTGACAGACATCACACTGCTGCACAAATTGAACCACATCTTTGTAGATTGTAGACCACCATAGCCCACTTTGCAAAATTTTTCGGTGAGTAAGATGAATTTTTCGGTGAGTAAGATGAGCTGCGAAGTGGCCTCCAGTGGGTAATGAGTGAGCCATAGCAATAACTAATGCCGATTCATGTGGAGGGATACATCCGAGCAAGACACCAGTATGATCTATGTAATACAGTTGACCCACAATCAACCGGAATCGTTGACTGTAGACTGCAATTTTTCGGTGCAGAGCAGTAGGAGTATTAGGTGGGAGATAACCATCAGTGAGAAAAATCATTAACATATCATAGTATGTAGGAGAAACAGGAGGTTCTGCAGATTCTGCAGAAGTTGTCTCGGTGACGTAAATAGCCGGCGTTGTATCATCCACACCTACCGGAGACTCACCGAAATCCAGTCAAGATAAAAACTCTGCAAAGACATGTGCCGTACTGGGTCGGTGAACAACTTCATAATCAAACTCCTGTAATAATAAAACCCATCTGGCCAATCTGCCACCTAAATGTTGTTGGCGAACCAAATACACGAGTGAAGCATGATTCACATGGAAAGTGAATTTGCGTCCCAACAAGTAATGCTTGAACTTCTTAACAGAGTACACCAAACCAAGGCACTCGCGTTCTGTCACAGAGTAATTTCTTTCTATCGGAGCTAATCGACGACTCGCATAGTACACAGGTAGAAACCATTTGTCGGTTTGTTGCATTAGCACACTACGAATTGCTATATCGGACGCATCCACAAATATGTGGAATGGAACGTTCCCAATCAGGCGGTTGCAGGATCGGAGCCTGCGTCAAGAGAACCTTCAACCGATCAAAGGCACTTTGAAACTCATTAGTCCATTCGTACTTACGTGGGGTGCTGGTCAGAAGTCGGTTAAGTGGCGTCGCTAGATGAGCTAACCATCGTAAATGTCTACCATGCCACCGGATCTGACCAAGGAAACGCATAACTTCTTTCGGTTTCTTTGGAACCGGTGCCTCAAACACGGTTGCTACTTTATCAGGATCTACTTGTATGCCTTGTTGAGAGATGATATGACCGAGCAGCTTTCCAGAAGAGACCGCAAAAACTGATTTGGTAGGATTCAAACATAGTCGCTACTCCCGACACTTTTCAAAGCAACACCGTAAATGATACAGGTATGCTGAAGTGTCACCAAACAATGAAAAATCATCCAAATAAACTCGCATAAACGTTGTCAGGTAAGGTGAAAATACTTCCTGCATACATCTTTGGAATGTACTCGGGGCAGTTCGTAGACTGAACCACATTACGGTGCAAGCATAGACACCCCAATTGGTGATGAATGGAGTTTTCGGTATATCTTGTTCCGCCATCCTCACTTTGTTATATCCACTGTAGCCATCCAGGAAAGAATACATTTCGTGACCTTCGACTTATCCAACATTGTATCTAGAAAAGGAAGAGGGAACGGATCCGGTACAGTGGCTGCATTAAGTTTCCAGTAGTCGACACAAATGCGTAACTGTTTATTTTTCTTCGGCACTATCACTATTGGTGAGATCCACTCTGCATGTTCAATGGGAACAATGAATCCAACCTTCAGCAAACAGTCTAGCTCTACTTTTAACTGGGCTGCATAATGCGGATTCATCCGGTAGTTGGCTTGCTTGAAGTGTCGTGCATTTGGCTTCAGGACCACCCGATGTTGATAAATTCTTGGGTCAAGACCTTTCATGTCGCGGTAATCCTAAGCGAAGACATCGGAGAACTCGCGCAGGAGTTGCACCAAATCTTCTTGGAATGTATCTGCTAATCCGGCCTTAATTTTTACTGGTCTCGGGTTGACCGTATCTCCCAAATTGTATGTTACCAACTGATCCTCCGGTACATAAAACTGTCGAGGCTTTG